>JAHWFP010202319.1:0-68278 GCA_023313725.1 Lithobius niger | reverse complement strand
CTTCCTACCCTAACGTCATGCACCTAGTACATCCAACGCTAGAGGACCAACTGAGAGACAAGTGGAAAGTCAGGGCCAACTCACCTCCCAGCAGGCCTAATACAGATCAGTGGCAAAGTGAAAACGTGCCAAACGCAGCAGCCACGAAGGAAAACAAATGTGAGAGTACACCTAGCATTAAGAAGCCTGATGAAGACAAACTTGTTGAGGCCCATAGTTTTAATAACAGTGGGCTTATTGTTTGTTGAAAATTTGCTGTAGCCTACAACAACAGAGTGTGAACATTGAATTAGCGTGAGCTTGAAAAGATGTCTATTAACATTCAATGTAGTAAACCACATAGCATTCTTCACATATAAACAAAAAAAGGATAGTTACAGAATTGGTAAACTAATACAATAGAGATACAGTTTAGAGGCTAAAGGCTACTTTGCTACGCCTCTTAATAACCAATTAATGAAAAGTGAAAATTTTAATGTGGATTCCCCGTTTTTGTTATTACAGGTATCGCCGAATTGTTCAACACCCAAATCGAACACGACTGTCTGGACGCCATGCATTAATCCTGATAGGTGCCATCTGGGCTTCAGCGTCCGTTATTTATGTTCCTGTTGCAGTGTGGTTCCAAGTCATGGAGTTCCCATACCTGCCTGGTCAAAAAGCAACAGTTTGTACATTAGTATTTCCTAATACAAAACTCCGCATTTCATACTTCTTTATAAGCTGCATCATCATCATGTGCCTGATACCCATCGTCTGGCTAGTGTACAATTATTATGCCATATTTCGCAAACTTTTAGTCAATGAAAAACGCTGGCAATTGCAACAGAGTAAAACACCTCGTCGACTAAGTGCACAGTTTTCTGAAGATGGAGCAATAACGTCCATAGACGACGCACGCAATCGTAAACATTACCGTACCGTTAAAATCCTGCTGCTCGACGTGTGTATCACCATCATAATGTGGAGCCCCATAATCCTCATGATGGGCTTAATTCATTACGACAGCTCACGCATGGACGGTAACTTTTTCCTTCATTCACATAACTTCATAGGTACTTTACTAGCAGCATTAACAAACACGTGCGTCAACCCTTTACTCTATGGGTTTCTGAACACAAACTTCCGAACTTGCCTTAAGGATATGATGCATTCAGGCTGCAAGCCCCGACCCTCATTGACAATTGAGCTTCCAGTTTCACGTTCGACATCATCGCAGCCAGGAGACGTGACACCAGGAACCAAGGACACTGCTTTGAAACTGGATGCAGCGAGTGCCTGTAACGTTGCAGTTATCGGACAAATGTCGTTAGATGACGGCAAATCTACTTCGCTATCCAGTTTAACCACTACCAAAAGTCTAAACTTTAGAAAGAGATGGGAAAATGTAAGAGCCATTTTTAAATGCAGTGCGTCACGTTTCTCGTCTCAGTTTGCCAAGTTACGCCGACTCAAACATTAAAGTTTTACGGAAAGTAAGGATTGTACAGTACAGTATTTGTTTTGTGTAAATAGTAGGTTACGTAGCCTAACATAAGAGTTCACTTATTCAACAACTGACAAAACAAGTTTTTTTTTCTGATTTGCATGGTCATGCAGGCCTTCATTTTTTGGTTTAGCTTCAAGTCGGAAAAAGAAATCTAGTCAATTTTGTAGGGACTGATCATTAAAAACTTTGTGCTCCTTCAGGCTACATAAGTCAGTTGGTATGATTTAAACCAGTAATAGCTGATCTAGAGGTCGACCGAATTTCGGTTCGGTTTTGGTTTCGGCACCGAAACCAGCAAATTTTCGGTTATGGTTTCGGCCATGAAGTTATAGCTCAGTTTCAGTTTCGGCCGAATCCTATGCTGCAGTTTCGGTGAAGCCGAAACCAAGTTCCATCTCCCAGCAGTAGCTAGTTTCCGTGTGCTAACTAGGCTGAAGCCTAGGAAGCCACAGTGGGCGTCATCAACAGATCCTGCATTCATCTGGCATGCCCACGCTAATCAATAATAAAAACATTTTTTTTCAATCAAATTATGGCTTCACTGCACTAGAGGGAATTTATGCTTTTATTTCTCTTTACGTTTTCAAGCAAAAGTTATACTTATTGAATGAAGCCCTTTTCCAGTGCTCTGGACTTCACTCGCCGACACGAATGAATGGTTATTTAATTAAAACAAGACTATTGACCAAAAAAAAAGTGCAAAAGAAAGTTTTGAAGTCTTTCCGCGTAGACAGTTTTTTATTTATTAATTCTGAAACTTTTTTTGGGGGAAACGGGCTGGAGCAGTGAGGGGGCGTACGTGGGTTTGCTCAGCGTAGGACGGGAAATGGGTAAACCGGGCTGTGTCTTCCAGTCTGGACTTTTTCTACGAAAAACCATACACTCATGATTTTTTTATATTTTATCCTTGCTCTTGTCTAATTATTAAAACTGGTATTATTCAGGTTACGTTCTGGTTCCGGTTTCGGTAGTGGTTTCGGCCAAAACTGATGCACTGGTTTCGGTAGAGGTTTCGGTTTCGGCCGAAACCGAATTGCCAGTTACGGTAATGAATTCGGTTTTGGCCGAAATTAAATAACTGGTTTCGGTTATAGTTTCGGTTTCGGCTGAAAGTGAAAAACTTGGTTTCGGTCGACCACTAAGCTGATCCTAGTTCATTTAAAATTCAACTAAATTTTGCAACAGTACATTAAAAACTACAGAAAATCAGAAAAGTCAAATAAATAAATAAAAAATACAGATATTAAAAAAATTCAGAACTAAATCAAAATAAACCCACAAAAAAAAAAAACGATGTAGAAAACATTTCGTGTAGGCTGTTAAGTAGCAAGTATGTTTTGGCAGAGTTGGAAAGTGGCGTCACTTATTTACACATTCTCTATTGACAAATACATTTAAAAGCAGAGGGTAAAGCATGCTCTAAGTAATAAGGTTTCAGTTTTAGTCTAAAAAAAAAAGCATTTTCACTTGAAAAAGAGCGTTAGTACAAATATCGTAAATTTTTTCTCCAATGACCATCAGTAAAAACACCGTTATACATCATACTGTGAAACACAACTATTGAAAAATGTCACACGAGATTAACAAAAACGCACACTTTCACAACAAAGAAGTTTGCAGATAGTAGACTATCTTTGTTGTGAAAGTGCGCGTTTTTGTGAGTCTCATGTGACATTTTTCAACCAATGACCATATGATGCTAAAGCCCAAAAAGTGCTTTAAGGTCAAAATTGTGGAGCTAAAGACTACGTCTTAAAACCATTGTTTTCTGCTACAATGTCAACTAAAAGCTTCATACATCTAACGAAATTAACGTTCTATCGAAGGTGATTCACTATAGGAACATTTTGCCGCCATCTTCTGGAAGGTGTTGATCAGTCACTCGTGGACAGAAGAGGAATGGTCATTCTCCTGCAAGGCACATGAGCAGTCACTTGGGATGTGCGATATTCGAAAAATTCAAGCTGAGCTGAGTGTGCAACTGGTACTCCAGCCAGGCTCGTTGTTGCATTAATATTCAAAAATATTAAATCTGGTGAGAACGCGATAACGTCAATTTTTAACTGATTTTGTCATGTCAATATACCAAATTGATCGTGTGTAAGCTCAAACCATTTTTAAGTTGTATCCTAAAACTGGAAAACCATTTGTAGCCTACACAGTGACCCAGACAGTCCGTTATGCAGCATTTTGGTTGTAACAAATTAAAAAGAAACTTGCAAACAAACGATGTTCACCAAATACTCTTACTCTGCTCAATACTAGACTCAAATTAAAATTATTTTACTTGCACACCCCTAGCAGTCACCGTCTTCGGGTACGGTAACTCTAAGATTGCTGCAGTGTCGGATCGCTTCCAAGCCGGTAGTTAATGAAGGTTTGTGTGGTTAGATTTTGGAGGAGTGTCCATCTAATTACTTCAATTTGTGAATCACGTAAATGAGAATAAGGATATTGCGTTAATGCTGGAAGTGGATGTGCTCCCGCCCGCCCCCCCCAAATTGTAACCAAATAAGTGTGTAAGCCCATGGGCATTTAATACACGGTAGTCCTACAAGCAATCAACTAGTCACAAAAATGTATGATGTGCAACAGGTGATCGGTCATTTTTCCTGTAAACCCACTCCCCTCCCGCATGTCAAATAATGATCGGTATCTTTAATTATGCAGATGCACTTCATTATTTTATGTACTGTACGTGTTCCAACTAAGTTGATAATATAGACCCTATAGCTTGCATTTCTTGTGTGGTTTTACCATATTAATTCCGAATATAAAATGAAACGTTTTTCAAATGTATAGGCCTACTGTACCATTAAAATCGCTGCAACATCTTATACTCACGTGTAAATTCGTAATTCGGTCAAATTTTGACAGACTTTGATGTTCGAATACACCATTCGAATCATTTTTCCGACAGCTATCCAATAATGCCTATTTCAAGCCAGTTGCTGCAATTAGTTTTTGAATTATTCAGCAAAAACTAGATATATATGATATATATATTGAAAATGTCCTTAGTAATCAGTCCAAAATCTAAGATGTTATTACAATTTTGGGCTTTGAATCCAGTACAGACAAATTTATTAGTATACAAACTAATAAGTGTAATACCAAGCCTTATGAAAGCCTTGCTAAAGTCACTCGTTGTATAATCGCAGCCATTTTTTTTTTTTTTAGAATATGCGAACCCAAAAATGTTACTCGTTTTATATTTGGTTCGTCTTATATTTGGAATTATACTGATTTCTATTTTATTTGTATAAATTTGTATTCCAGGTAAAATGGAAGCTAGGGTATGTTTAATTTCTTTTTAATTGTACAATGCAGTATAACCAGAAAAAAGTGTGCGTTTTTCTGGTGACTTTTGTTCGTTTATAATGGAGTTTCACAGTAAGAAATCTAACGATCTTTTTCGAAACAATGCAGTATGAAATGTTTTTAAGTGTTTTGAAACGGATGCAGGTTTCAGGTTCTGAACTTTATTATTATGGTTGTGAACGTTTTGAGTCAAGTACAGAAGATGAGCGGTAGGTGTTTTTGTTAGCATTCATTTTAGGCTTTGTCGACTGGTAGTCCAGACAAAGAAGGAACAAATTTGGCGAATGGTGGAATAAAATCTCAAAGTCTTGAAACTTTGTAAAGTTCTTCGGGGGGGGGGCTAGTAATAACTATATCAAAAGTCCTGATGATTTGGAAGTGAGCTGGCTTCACTAGACCATAAAATGCCCCAAAATCGCTGACTTTTTATTAGTTTCTGTTAATATCTCTGAATATTTGAGACCTACCAAAAAATGTTCCCTCCAAAAGTTAAAGGGAACAAAATTTACCACAAACTTGATCCTATTCATTTTTTTTCTAGCACCAGTAGTTTGAGATATTCGAGTTCGAAAATTGAGAAATCTCTGAAATTGGCAGAGGTCTGCTATACGCTGTGTACATAAATTAGGTGAACCAACCCTAACCTCCTATACCAATCATATAACATCAAACACTTATTTACCACTATACATATTTATTTACTGTATATAACATCAAGTCAAAGTCAACATCCTCCTCCTGAAGGTTATCGTCCTTAACAGTTGGCATCAGGCTATTCAAACAGTCACCGTGGCAGATAGCAGTGCAACTCACGCTTATTTTCCTGCACCCACACTTGTTTCCACAACCTGTGGTGCATCTGCTAAATATGAGGTTGAGGACAGCATCTGAGGCAACAGCATCTTTGGTTGCAGCAGGCACTAGATTGCCATTCTGCCTACTCTCCCAATCCGAAAGTGCAGCTGGTAGCTCATTTTCCATCTAGAGTGGCATGGCACCTATGCAAGTTGAGGGACGTTTAGTAGGAGGAGCTCTCTACAGACTCAAGAAAAATCTGTGTCTTGCCTCCGCTTCATCAGTTTCAATCTAACAAACATAAGGCCAGGCTGATCAAGATGCTTTCCTCCAACTAAATGGCAGAGGAGTACAATGCCTTCAAAAACCTAATGATGCTGACACTATAATTGTCAGGAATGCCACTGCCAAAGCGAGTGACTGGACAATGTAGCCATTGTTGGAGAAGAAGTAGATCTATATTTCTTTTTACAGCTCTTAGAGCTATACACCGAAATATATTCTTCTACAAGCCAGGTCATAGAAAGGTAGGAACACATGTAATTTCTTCAACCCAACAGCAACGAAAGGGCCTGAAAGATGTCGTACTATTTCCTCATGCATTCACATGGTGCGACAAGACAAACTTCCTTTAGGAAGGAGAAAGTAGCAGGTTACAAACTACTGTTACAACGTGAGGCATTACGCCGAGTAGCAGATGTGTTCAACCACTCAACTTCCAAGTATAAACAGGTAGCGGAGGCAGATCAGTTTTTTTTTTTTGCTCTATATGTAGAGCTCCTGCTGCAACGTTCCTCAACTTGGATAGGCACCATGACCTCACAAAGTCTTTCACCAATATGGAGTCGGAGCTACTATCTCTCCCTTCCACATAAGGGCAGCTATGCAACGCTCGTTTCGTGTTTTCCACCAACTGCAACACTATGGATGGGTAATGAGTTACCAGCTAGCTGCACTTTGGCGATGGGAGCCTAGGCAGAATGGCAATCTTGTGCCTACGGAATCAAAGATTCTGTACCCCTGAGACTGTCTCAACTTCATATTTTGCTCATGTACCACATGTTGTGGAAACAACTGTAGGTGCAGGAAAATAAGCATGAGTTGCACTGCTATCTGCCACAACTGCCATGATGACTGTTTGAATAGTTTGACACCATCTGTTGAGGACGATAACCTTCAGGAGGAGGACATTGACCTCGATGTGGTTTGGTGTTACGATGTGATGTTATATGTCGTAATTGCATATGTAGTAATATGTATAGTGGTAAATAAGTGTTTGATGTTACATGATCGTGTAGTAACTTTAATGAGGTTAATGCACGGTGGTGACGTCACGCCAACACATCCGAATGCTAAAAGTGTAGCCGTTATATACGGTTAATCTGAAAACCCACACACGTGACCGTGGGTTAATTTTGATAACCCACACTTTTTTTTTGATAATCTAACACTTTTTCTGCGCTCCACACAACCACTGCTCTACCATGTGACATACTTAGCAAAACTACCGTACACAACACAAATTCAACCAACATAAATAAGCACATTTGCAACCTGCGACATTTATCGTACTAACACAAAAAAAAACCTCGTGTAGGCTACTATCCTAGGACCCCACCCATGGAAGAATGGCCCAATCCACCAACCTTTCGCTCCGACAGTACTAAAACTAGGCTACCGACACTTGTAAACACACCTAAAAACATACGATACTCAAGCGAACAGGACATTTTCCGCACTAACACGAAAAAAAAAAAAACCTCGCGTACGATGCTAGCCCCCTCCCCACCCCCATCCACTTGAATGGTCCAAGCCGAATCTGACCACCTTTCGTTCCGACGGTACGAAAACTAGCCTACTGACATCTTCTAAAACACACCTAAAAACCTATGAGACTCAAGCGAATAGCGCATTTTATACGCTATATCTTATTTAAACTAATAAAGTAGAAAAAATACGGTTTTACCTTAAACACAAACGTCGGTGAGTGGGACTGGATATAGGGACGTCCTCGCGTACGGGAGACTTTCGCAGACAGGAAATTTAAACCGGAAGTTTGAGTTCAGGAATTTACGTAATGTTTCACAAATAAAATTTTCAAATAAATTTTTTTTAAATCTCCAATAACTAGATATGTTGGCTCGACGTCACACCTTAGCATTAAAATACATATCCGTGAGCCGTTGTCGATTTAACGGTTATAATTGCTCTTGAGCTCGAACGGCTAGTCCACTAACTCGGGGCTAGAGGGAGACTGGGCTTCGCCCACTCTTGTTTCCCTCCACCCCCTCGATAGTGGACTAGCCGTTCTCGCTCGCTCGCAATTATAACCGTTAAATCGACAACGGCTCACGGATATCTACTACTTAGTGTGTGTTCACCTGATCTATGTATACCACGTACAGTGTCAATTTCGAAGATTTCTCAGTTTTCGAACTCAAATATCTCGGAAGCTACCTGTGCTAGAGAAAAAATGAAGAGAATCATTTTTGTGGCAAATTTTGTCCTCTTTAATTTTTGTAGGGAACATTTTTTGGTAGGACCCCCAGATTCCGAGATATTAACGGCAAACTAAAAAAAAAGTCTCCTATTTTGGGATATTTCATGGTCTAGCGAAGCCAGCTCACCTCCAAATCATCGGGCCTTTTGATATAGTCATTGCTAGACTTTCCCGAACAACCTTACAAGGTTTCAAGACTTTGGGATTTTATTCCACCTTAAGTCCGTAAGTGGACTATGGTAACAGGTCTGATTTGTATATCTTAATTTCTGTTTTACACTTCTAATCAGAAAAAAGATCAATTTTACAAAATTAACAAATTCATGTCTTGTTCTAAAGGCTAACTTAGATGGTGGCAATTGTCAGCCACGATTTTAATCTCAAGACTAGGCTACAAAAGAATTTGTGTGTGTGTGTCATGTTGCAAACATATGACCATCAGATTATCATATAGAATGAAGTAGGCTAGGCTACAACCTCAAAAGTTTATTAGTCGCCTCAAATCTTCTACACAAAAAATTTCAGTACTACTATTGATGGTTAGGAATGAAAATGATTTTTTTGGACCCAGAATCAAATAATAGGTCTGAAAATGGGGTTCTAATTTTGTAAATTAAGACCCAATTTTTTTAGACACGGAATTCAATTTTAAATTCCGTAGTATGTTCTCAATTCTCGCTTGTAAAATGAAAAGCTGAGATTACTGTGCTTGGTGAATCGGTCACGCCAAGTATAGCTACTATGTTAATATTGTTCATAATTTGTAGAGCTTGTTTAACTTTTTTGTCGATATTGTGTGATGAACACCTTTTTTTTTTAATTATTGCACAACTTGTGTAATTACTTGCCCGAGCCACATCTTTGAATATAATAGTTTTTATACTGTACTTTCTACTTAGTTTACTACACTTTCTGACCAAACTAAAATAGCCATCAATTACCATAGAAAATGCTGCATTGCAGTAATCGATTCTGAACGGTATCGTTTGCAGCATAACTACATTGAACGAAGACATGTAGAGCAAGCTTCCTAAGGCATCAGTAGGTTTAGTAAACAAGTACAGATTCAATCCTAACTGAGCCTTTCCATTTGGCTTAGCTTATTTGTAGCCCAAGGGGAAGTGGATGGCTTCAACCCCACAGCCAATGGATGGCAAGGTGCAAATGAACAACTCCAACAGCCATCTGACAATTTCTAAAATAGTCGTAATTTCAATTGAGAAACAGGCCAAGGTTTTGTTTAGCAAAACCAAATGATTTTAGTCCATCATGCCAAGTTGAGCAATGGGTATATCCTGCATTGTAGTAAACTACGAAGTTTAGTATTGTTCACGACAGTAGTTTACTGATTTCTGTAAATTGTTTTTCGACATAAAAAAAAACCAAGAGGGTTGGACGCATAGAGCCAACATATGTACTAATAGGTGCTACAATGCTAAAAATTACATTAGGAAGAAAAACATTAATAAGAATATCTGTAAACAGATTTTTTTTTTATTAACAAAACAACATTTTATGCCTATTGTTTCTCTTGGGAGTTTCATAATCTGTATTTTACTGTCAGAATGCAGCTCCCTGAAAGGGGTTAACTCTCAATGCAGTATCGTAAAACATAGCTCACATTAACACGCCACATACTTCGGTAAAATGGAACTCGCATGTTTGTGACATGATTTAAACCAAAAATCCCCATCCCCAACCATCCAATCCCCTACATAACAATCCTGATTTTTTTTTGTACTAATCTGTGTATTTCAAACATAACGACTACTCTTCTGACTCGAAATTAATGCAGTCATGTAAACGGAACTCTGGCAAAAATGGTCATATTCTTGTCCATTACAAATAATACGGGTACGTTTTAAAATAAAATACAACTGATTAGATAATACTTCATTTCTTTAACCTTTTGTCACCTATTTGCATATGAACAACATGCTCTCTCTCATGGTGATCATCCAGGGTTTGAAAGTGAGGAAGACGACACACTTTTTCAGTGCTCCAAGAGGGGGACATATCACAACACGCTACTTCCAACTGGAAAGCTCAGATTTCACTGTATTTTGTTTTATTATGTATTACTAGCAATCTTACCCAGTTTTTGAGCGTTGTGACCTGAATGTTAGTGTGAAAGGCAAATTGCCTTAATGTAATTAATACTCCCCTTATTCACCCATCCTGCTCCCTCTTCCTCCTCCTTTTGCAAGATTATTTAAAGCTGAATCGGTCTCCATCGCAAACAAACCCAAAATGCTTGATGTTCAGTTACTGCCACCCCTCCCTTTCCTAATGTATGTGGTTATGACAGCATTAGAATGCTAATAGCAGGGCTAACAGACCCTCACGGCACACTTTATGAAAAAGTACAACTCTACAAACTGTCACACCAGTGATTTCAAATAGAAAAAACAATCAATCTCGTTTACTCCAAGGTACTAAATTTATTTATGCATAACATAAGTACCATCACTTTAAATGGTTGATTTTACTGAATGGGATAATCAACATCTGTAAATTACAAAGCCAAGATAAATTGTATGCATTATGAAAACAATAAATTGGGTTCAAAATTATTACATTTTGTGTAAGGTAAAATTACTTCCAAACAAATTATAAATGCCATGAATGCTGCATGCAGTTATGGAAAGTTTACCAACATACAAAAAAAGGTTGTTCTTTTTGTAGTAGTAAGTGGTATAGGATATATATTACCGTTTTTCTTTTTACCACGTATCTGAAACCTGTGCAGGGAATGAGATTTTATAATAAACACATTTTTCATGTTCTGGAATGATCCTACATTAAAAACAAACTTAACATTTCCACTATTCATGACAAGAATAAAGTAGATTGTTGAACTTTCTTTTTAACCAATATGTCTAACTTTTTTCATTCTCAGATGCACATTAATTGTACATCTAAAATACTAAAGAAACATTTTCTTATCCTTCAACTATACAATAACAATGTTTCGCTTGTTGATATTAAACACAAAGTTTGTATTTGTGATATGTCGTGCGGAAGGTCAGTGCTCAGGATTATGCTCATTTTTCACTAGCTTCAGTGCAACTTTGTCCTAAATAGCTTGCAAAATACAATGTTGCCCGATTCTAATCTGTTAAGTCAATAAACTACGTTTTTAAAATAGTACCCTTTTTTTGCAGTATTACATTTTTTTTGAATTGTAGATAGTCTGCACCGACATTGAAGAGTTGTTAGGCAGGCAGGCAGACTATCAAGTTTTGGACCCTAGAAATAGGAAGCCCTTACACAGCAGTGCACGCTACTTACTTGTAATTGTGCAAACGTGGTTCAGCCCATCATGGGAGAGGTGGCCGAAAAAAAAAGAGTTGAATTAAAAACACCAACAAAATAGCTCAATACCCAAACTTGCTAACAACGGTCCGAATTGCCTCGGGTTGTTTTGAAATTTGAGACTAAACAAATACTGTCATTAGATGTATTACTGCAGCCGTTTTTTCTGTATGCACACATACTTAAAAAATTCAAAGACCTAAAGAAAAAGCTATAGTTCCAAACGTGTTGTTCTTGACTTGGCTAATTCTCTGGCTTCTTTTACTTTCTCCTTAAGTTTCGCTTTGTCTAAAAGTCTCCCAGCAAAACGATCTGGGGAATCTGGCGAAAACAGCACCTCCAGAATGTGTTGAAAGCCCTGCATGGCACGATGCGAATTTACACGGAAGCGTTCAAACCCAAAGGCCTCGACAGCACGAGCAACTCCAAACATGTTGGATGTGATCCAAGCCCTACGCTCCACTTTGGTCCACTTGGGATTGTCCGCACACATGTGATAAACGCATCGTTCTTCTACACCCTAAAATCAATAATTGGTTCAATTCAGAACATCACATAGCAACATTCAATTTTCATTATACAAACTGTAGCTAGTACTAACATAGTAAGCCAAGGTGGTTTAAGTTAGTGACCCTGCTATGTAACCAATCAAAAAGATTTTCGAGATATTCTGAATTAGTTTAATATAATACTTGCCGATAGGTATTTCAAAATTTTAACGTATTTCAACCAATCTCTTTCCAATAACTCTGAATTAGTTTTACACACTTTGATCTTTTAAGTTTATGTAAAGTTTTACAATTTCTACAGTATTACTAAATTTAAGACCGGTTTCCTTGACGTCATATGAAGCAAACAAATAGAAACCACCATCACCAACAACCATCGTATTTTTCAGAACCAGAACATTACCGGGTATTTCGTAACGTAAGTATCAGAAGTGTGTTCACTTCCTACAGCTGTTCGGCATCTATTTTGGACATTATCTAGTTCCCTGTTTCATATGACACAAGGTTCCAACAAAATTTTTAATACTAAAAAAAGAGACTTTTGAAAAAAACCAAAACTGAGGGTTTTGCTGGAAAGAATAATTTTTCTAAGAGTAAGGCAGGTAACGATAGTTGACATCTTGGCTTTGCATGAAACTGTTCTGGGGGTTGCCTGTGTGGGCGGGACAAATGTGAAAACATAATTATTGGGTGCCGAACGCCAAAGAGTTCAGGAGATGCACAAAGTTAAAGGTCATGGCGCAGCGGTAAAAAAAAAGTGCTGTACTATAAAATGCACCAACTTGTCTGATGGCCCATGTCCTACCATTCACACTCTCCTTGAAACACAAGCAACTATTCGACCCGTTTTCTGATGTGCTTTATAAAAGTGAAAGAGAACCTGTCTGCATAGGTAGCTTGGATTAATTGCAGCAACATACACTGGTACAGCAATGCTTAGCAGGTTCTCTTTTGGGAATCGCTAAGCGTTCGTTTTCGAAGAAAACCCGCAGCCTAGACTGGACAAGAGGCACAAGCGGCTTTGTAAATAAGCCCTCCCACACACCCACGGCTATTTCTAGTGCGTTAGCCACAGTATTTGAATAATGCCTACACAAGGTGGCGCTCAAAAACTCAAGATGAAATTCCCCGAGTTTTCCAGACCACTATAGAAGTTTTCTCTGTTGAAGGAGGTAATTACAGGACTTACGGAACTTTTTTCGTATTTCACTCAAACGCAATAATTGCATCGTGTTTCTAAATCAGAAAATAACACTGGACTAAGTGATGTTGGTAGAGAGCCATAATCTAAACATTTATAGAAATGCACTTAACATCCAATATTACCTAAGTAGTTTTTGCTTTATCAGAAATGAAACGAAAAGAACATTACAGTTTTTAACTAATAAAGCGAATGTTTTAGAAATAAAAAAATTAAGAAAGAATTAGCTATTTTTTACAGAGGAAAAAGACTTTTTGGAAAATGTTCAAATTCCCCGACTTTCAGTATATGTTCATCAAATTCTCTAAATTTTCACTGACTTTTACAGGCTTGATAAATTCCCCGAATTTTCCAGGTTTTCCATGCAGAACGCCACCCTGATGGTGATGCAGTACAGTTTTTCAGATATTAGTTTTGAAATCTGTGCAACGGAACATGGGATGGTTTCCAGGTAACATTTTAAAGACTGCATATGTACTTTAAAATTGAACTGATGTGTAGAAAATAAATTGTAGCTTCTCATCCACTTGAAATAAGGGAATGAAACCTGTGTCATTTTTTAAGTTAATGAACTGGCCTTCATATCCCATTTAACATTTTTTAGTTGTACTGGAATTGGCTGGAAGTTTTTGATCTGACCAATAGAAAAGCTGCTTATTTAAAACAATATTGAGCACGCCCGTCCCTAAAGGGGCAACCGATGCCGGCCCTAGGCATGCCGGGACAGGTCTTGCTACTGCATGACGAATGACTATGCAGGCACAAAATAATTCAAAGCCCAAATTCAAAATGTAAATACTATTCACACAGTATCTTGCAAATTTTCGCTAGCTTATCTTCATCAGGCCCTCTAGTAATGTCTTCATCTATTTATATAAATAGACAATGCGAGCATGACACTTCAAAAGAACACTCCACAAAATCAATACTAGAAACTAGCAGTTTGTATCCTTTACGTATCAGCAAGATTCCTCTTCCTACTCATGTTCTCCGTCTTAGCGAGACACGCTCCCATCTTTTTGAACGCATGACTTTGGCTAAAACGACTTTTAGAGTTCGCAGAAACACTACAAATAAAATTCATTTTTGAAACGCACAATCTCAAAAATCTAATATTAATAAGCAATATTCAGCAAATTTTCGTCAGTTTTGAAGGAAAGGTGTCACATTTACTTCCTACTATCTTCTTCAGACGCTTTACATTATCACTTTTTTAAAAGTTGCTGCGATTGTAGCCTCTTGTTACTTGTTAGGCTTGTCACTAGTCAGGCTGTGTACGAAATGGTGTGACAAGCCTGACAAGTACCAGAGGCTATGATCGCGGCAACTTTTGAAAAACGACGAGCAAGTGCGTTATGCGAAGCCAGTAAAAAATACAAACCGAGAATCTGAAGATGACAGTAGGAAGGAATGACATACCTTTCCTTCAAAACTGACGAAAATTCGCTGAATATTGTCTACTAACATTCAATATGCGAGATTGTGCTTGGCAAAAGTGAATTTTATTCGTAATGTGCCCATCTCTTTACTGATCAGGAATTTAAGTTGATGGGTCTGGCAAATTCATTTTGGATGTCAAGCTCATCCACGAGAGACGGTATGGCTGGGTCTACTCCCTACATAAAACCAACCAGTAGTGGGAGAGAGAGGCCTGCCTCATGACACCCACTTGAGCAACTCAACAACATACCAATTCATGAGAATTGTGAAGCACTCTACCACTAAAGGATTAGCTAGGAGCCACTTGTACAATTTGATGACAACTCATGTTGTATGTACTGGTACTTACCATAACCTTTGTATACCCAATATTTTTGGTGTGGGTAGTCAAGGTACGATTTACTGGGTCAACCACCGAATCTTCGACAATGCTGACAGTTCGGCTGGATACAAACATCTCGCCCCATCGAGGTAAACGGTTAGTTTTAGTGAAAAGACGGCGGGAAAATAATTTTTTGTCCTTAACTTCGCGGGAAATAACATCTTCGGTCAAAACATGCTGACTGAAAACAGAAAAAAGCATTAATGTACCACAATTAAAAAACTTCATCCATAAATGAAGTACTAAAGCATGGTGTTAATGAATTTTAAATATGCTCTAAAGCAGTTCACAAACACAAGATCAATATTTGTCTTTCAATTCATCAGGGTAGAGAATTTTCCAAATGCCCCGGTGACCGAACCAAAATTAGCCAAAATATTAAAAAACATTTCCACAAAATTAAAACTGCACTGATGCCAACTTTACCGATCCAATACTGATAGGCTACAGTTTTAAAAATTTTACCGGTACGGACTTCCAAAATTTAATGCCTAATTTTTATCAATGGTGTAACATGGAAAGCAGAAAATACGGCTAAGTATTTTACGAGAGGAGTAAAAACACTACATGATTTTTATTGGTCCACTGAAACTAAAGTTTTGCCCCACAATTTTGCAAAATTTAGCCTAACCCATTGTAACCAGGTTACTCGGTTACGAAACTTTTACGACCCCCGCAGTTCATACGGTATCGTACATTCTTCAGCCTTACTATGACTCTCTCCCTGAAAAAAATGACCCTAGAAGGCTATTCCCAGCCAAACCACTTACCAGTATTTATTTTTCTTTAAATTCTATTGTGTAGCATAGGCAACCTAAGTCGGTGGTGGGATTCGAACTGGCCTTAACTTGGTTTGGAGACCAGAACTCTCGCAGCTCAGTTGCTACGCTCACTTTGTTTGGGGCCCCCGGCGACCATGGGATTTTAAAATTGGCCATGCTCCTTCTAGGGTTAACAGTAGGACCTTTTCATAACATAATAAAAATACACTGCCAGTGCTAAACTATGAAGTGGGAAGGGACAAGTTCAAGTTGCCAGATAGCGATCCAGCCTAGCCTTGCAAGAGTTCAAGGCTAGGGGCACAACTTCACGGGGAAGGGGATTCCAGGCATTGATGGCTGAAATATGCAACAGGGTGCGAGCGGATGGTTTACAACATTTCAGGGAATGGCCCGTACACAGGGATCGGATCAGTAACACCAGTCAAAAAAAGTTGAAATAGTGACTTTTCATTTCAAATAAGTGACCAAAGAGGGAACAAAATAGTTACCAAAAGTGACGAAATTTGTAATTAAAAACATCAATTATGCCACATATTAAAAAAAAGTCGTTGACTGCGTTATTCATCATTATTTAATTTAAACCAAACATTCATTCACTTTTACATTCTAAAGTTAGCATACTTTAGCTTTACTTTTTCAGTTTTATTTTACTATCATTCTTTGTGAAGAACGTAGTAATAGGGATGATTTTAGTTTATTCACACGTTTTTGAAGTACATCCAGTCTTTTGTGTTCACTTTCTTCATTTCGTATGCTTTTTACACCCTGTAGCATTGCTTGTGCCACATGCACTTCCTGCATGTTGTTGAGCCCTTTTCAGTCTAGTATTTGCTTTTTGGAAGAGCTTATCGCTGGCCTTTGTCTTTTTCGCCTCATGGTGCAGTTGCTCTTCAAGACTTGATTCCATGCTTTCAATGTTTTTTCTGTCTTCTGAAATCTGTTGATTTAGTTCTTCTTGTTCTTTTTTAGCTCTCTTTCATTCCTCCAGCTAACTGTTGTATAATTTTTACAAGCACTATGCCCCAAGGCAATTAGTTCCTTAGTGATAGATACAAATTCTGGCTTGTCATGGTACATCTTCAAAGCATCACGTACAGTTAATCTTGCATTTAATTACCGAACTCCTATTGAAGCCCTGTCGTCGCTAAGTACTCGTCCTGAAACTGAAAATCCTATTTCGATCTCGGCAATCCCGTGAGCAAGACACAAGCAAGCTTGCAGCACTCTGGGTAAAATTGGTTACTCTGGATCACCACTTGTCTCTTTTCGGAGGATAAAAAAATGCTGCCAGTAGTGGTCAATACGCACAGAAGAACTTTCTTTTTTAACCTCGGCATTTGAAACACTTGTAATGGGTGGTTCACCTTCTAGTTGCACCAGCTTCCATTCATCCAGAAGCTCGTCTGTTGAATGCTGAACGGAACAGCTCGGCCTAGTTGAATGATGTCATTGCAGCTACGGTCCGACTTCCTTATATCCAGCTCGCCAAACGTACTGGCACCCGGTTGCTGGAATGGAGCTCCAGTCTAAGGCCCATCGGCCCCGGATGTCTCACCAAAAACTCGCGCGGCGGTTTACCAGAGTTAATTTTTTTTTAAAGTGACCAAAAGTGCATATTTTGGCTAAAAAAAAAGTGACTTCCTCCTAAAGTGACCTCCTCTTAAAATGGTAACTTTTAGTTGAAATAGTGAACTAATCCTAGCCAGGGCTCGACATAAGCGGTATCGCATCGCACTTTACGATGCATTATTGTTGGTTTGCGAAGCAGTTTTTATTTTGCGTCGCAAGGCTGCAACACAAAACGTCAAGCTAAACGTTATACTTGCTTGAGCGCTGATTTACCGACAATTGGAAACAGTGAATGATTTGGTTTTATTGTTTGCATTTCGTGCAAACGCGAAAAAGAGCAGCCACAACGAGCGGCAGATAGCTTTCTACTAGTGAAGTCACCCTCCCTCTCTGCAACTGTAGTGGACATAGTCCACATCTCTCCGTCTAGCAGGAACGGCCGGGGGAGGGAAGGAGAAACTCGCCTTTGGAAAGCAGGCGTCGCAGCGCCACTAGTCTCGTGTACAATTGTAATGAAATTCAACAACATTAGGCTAGGTGCGATACCGTTGTGCAGTAAAAAATGTGTTCTGCCTATTTTTTTTATTACTGGTGTTCCTATTTACATACACTTATATTAACAGTGGTTGTACTCGGTGCACTGTAATGGATATTCAACAATATTAGGCTATATGCGATACTGCTATACTACAGTAAAAAATGTTAGGCCAATCTTTTTTAATAAGTAAATAAAAAAAATAACTGCTAATCAAAATTTTGAATCTGCTATACAAATTTCATTTTGCGTCGCAGTTTTGCTAATCAATTTTTTTGGGTTAAGTCGAGCCCTGATCCTAGCCCTGCCTAGACTGTCCAAAGAGAAACAAAATTAATAACGCGTAATCACCCACTTGGCCCCGTTTGGAGTACAGATTACTGCTAACAAGTAGCTATTGCTTTGCAGTCATTGTTTAACACCTTGACTCCCAGCGTCAATTGTAAATAACTTAGCACAAGAGCAAAAAACTGATCTAGGTATATAAGGGTCTTTAAAAATCTGTTCATGTGCGTACATCCATGGTAGGCTAGTCCCAGGGCTAATAAGGGCTACTGTAGCAAACATCAATGTTGGTAGCCAGTCATTGGTAGCAAATGAAAATGAACAGTTGACTTGAATTTTAGCCCTACTTGCCAAAAAGATGACTAGAATTATAAAGGCCCGAGTCAAACAGCTATATCTTGGGAACTGTTTAAGCCCGAGACAAATAATTACAGCATTACGATCAGATTTAGAACTGCTATACAATATCTTTCTTCTGCAATACTACAGCTAAGTTAAAACTTATACAATTTAGTAAATGCGTAAGTTTGAAAAGATAATGCAAGATATATTGGTTACATAGTTGTAGAAATTGAGATATCGTGAGTGCTTTCTACATTCTACTGGTAACGTAGCGATTGCTACTGCATTGACATTCGATACGGTCGTGCTTTAATATATTAGAAAATAGAATTATTGATTCTAAGCAAAGAGTGACAACCTTGCTTCGTATAGCTAACAGCTACAGTATGCTACTTGCTGTACTACTGTTTTACTATTGTCCCAAAAATAAGACAACTGGAAGTTATTTCCACTTACCTGTGAGGGTTGGGGTACCTAAGCCAAAATCCCTGAGCAACTTGGTCCCACGTAAACTTGAAAAGGTAGTTGCCTTCATAAAACTTAACCATTGTTTAATGATGTATCAAGAAATCATTCGCAATCAAAAGATTGTCAAGTGCCTGAAAAAACATCAAATCAACATTAGGGTTTGGAAAAATACAAC
Organism: Lithobius niger; assembly: GCA_023313725.1. Taxonomy (NCBI): domain Eukaryota; kingdom Metazoa; phylum Arthropoda; class Chilopoda; order Lithobiomorpha; family Lithobiidae; genus Lithobius; species Lithobius niger. Next base: position 49,170 of record JAHWFP010202319.1, on the reverse strand, counting down.
ATAGGCTACTTCATTACACTACCATCTACCAGTACGGTTCTAAAGTGCTCCCTCACATTTTAATTTAGAAAAGAGCCGTACTTGAAACGAATTTTCATAAATACCACAGAAAGCACGTGAACGTTACCAATTTTCAGGGAAGCATACCTACCTTCACATATGAATTTTCTAAAGCTGCAAAACCTTTATACCACATTTTGAGTCATAGTGTTGGTATTTCCGTAGGAAAACACTTGAGAAAAAAAGTGTTTGAATGGTGTATTAACATTATAAAATCCATCAGTTATTAAAAAAGAAAAACATACTAAATACACAGTAGACTGTCGATATATCGAACCTATGTTTAAGGAATTACTCCTATAAAGAACAATTTTCAAGTATTTGGTTAGCCACCTTCTTATTGTCACCTCTATACAAAGAAATTTGAATCTTTTTCAGTATTGTGAAGTTCAATTCACATACTAAAAAGTTCCTTCTAAGGGAACCAATTTACGAAACACTGTACAGAACAAGAGTTGACCAAATGACGAATAGGCAAACCTTAACTCAAAATTGAAACGTTACTCACGGAACAATGTAAACTACAGTTTACACATACTGACTGTCCTGCTGTTAAATCAAACTCTAGATAATTAATGTTGTGCTGCTCCAAGTACTCTACCCCAAAGATCTACTACTACTCGGTTAACAATAACAATACATTTTTTATGTTAGCCTACGTGTTTGCTGCTGTGTGTTGAAAATGTGTGGAAATTTGGAAATTGTGCGCGTTTCTTTTAGGGTTACGATTTTCTAAACTCCCACATTACAATGTGTTTACATATTTTTAAAACATGCAATTTATGCTCATAGAACGCTTTTGTACGCAGAGGTATCGTACGCTTGGTCTAATTGTAGTTGGAGTGAGATTTTATCTTACCTATTTATTGGATTAAAACTTATACAACTGGTTTTAACGAGAGATGTCGGAGAAAATAGTTACGACCAGTTGTCCACATTTTTCCTGGTCATGACTCACTAGAGGAAACATGCCGTAATATAGAGTTGCGTCAAATGACGTCATATTGGCTATGAGATACCATCTGGAGGGCATAGCTACAAGGTGCACTAGATTAAAATGTAACGGAAAACAACGGCACTTCTTGTCAAGACAGTGCTTTGAAAGCGGCTTTCTTAGGCTTAAAAGAACGTTGTTTTCTCCAACAACAAAAATCGCGTCTTATAGGCTTAAGAAATCCAGTCTAATAGCATTGGCTTCAGTAAGACGACCTTCTTTTCGCCCTCCAGTGCCCCTTGCAGCTAACCCAGTTACTGGCTCCACCACAGAGTTATATACAATAATAGGCTTACCGGAAGAATAGTGACTCCTCTCCGATTAGCTTCTCGTTGGGCTAGAATGATGTAAAATGATCAGCTGAACAACATTTTCCCATAACATTTTTGGGGCAAAGGCTTAGTTTGGCCGTCAGAAATTAATGAAAGTCGCACATTAGCACTGACGGACGTACAAGAGCCCGTTTTCGGCCATGTTCCGAGCTGATATCTTTTTCCCATAAACAGTTCAAATAAGTGGGTTGTTATTGTCAGTTTAGTTTGGTTTTGTTGTTATTGTCGTTTAGGTTAGGCAGGCACCGGCTTCTGTTTGGCGTTTCACTTGTAATGAACTTTTTGGGGTTTGGCGTTTCACTTGACGGACTTTGGCCCAGTTGATGCTTTCATGCGCGGCGACGTTTGCCTCGAGCGTGCCTGCCGGCAACAAGATGGCGTCACAGCCTACCTCCCGTAATGCTAACTTTGGACCTAAACCACGGCCAAACGGTGCATTTACCCCAAAAATGGAAGAGGAAAACATTAGCCTACTCAGCAGGTAATTCTTAGTCCATTAAAAAAAAAAAAAAATCGGACGGGAGTCATTATTCTTCCGATGTTCCCAATAATACTACGTTATGTCACTGCTTTATAATCAAGGATACTATGTCGAGCCTATCCTTTATGTCGCTCCCGCTTAAAACCAATTTGGTCACTAACATGTCTTTCGACACATAAATAGACACCCGTCGTAGCATCTGTATATTCTCACTAAGGTTTCTTCACGAGTAGGAAGGCAGTTTTCACAATCACGAGGTAGTTGCGTCATGGTACCACACTAGCATCATCACCAACAGCAATACCTAACTCACCAGTTGTTGACGGATATGTTCATGCTAACAATAAGCACAATATCCTCATTATCAGCGTCTTCCATTTTTTCATATCCTTCTTTTTGGGAAACCTCAGAACAAATTCCAGGTAACACCCGAAGCTATTCCAAGGCCAAGTCAAGCGTACGATCGCATCAGCTAACAACAACGCAAAAGGGACAGCTAAACACGAAGTTACGTACAATCAAGTGCAGAAATAATAACTCCTCAACAATATTACGAAATCTATCGCATTGTTGCAGAGCTAAATCAAGTTATCGAGCACCAGGCGTAAGCCGACATTGAAAAGTCCCCCAACCAGAAATAACAAATCGAGTTTGGTTTTAAATTTTACGGGAAATGTTCAACGTACTATCATACAGCAAATCAATACATACACGTAAGCTGATCTTGTAAATACTTACCCAGTCAGGTTAAATACAAATAATTTAATTACTAATCAGAACTGTCAGCATTTCAACCAGTTCAGCCGCTAAACAGGAAAGGAAAGGAAGGACCGCACTTCCTGCTCTGCTGTGGTTCCGTTAGTCTGTGACAGACGTGTGCGCCCCCACGCCCGTCAACACCACCTAGCCGGTCTAAAATCAAACGCTACTTTCTCCGTCGCCGGGCCGATAATTCTGCCATTGTTTTTAACAGTTGCTACACAAACGGTCTTTACAAACTTTGAAATGGAGCTAAAAATCAGCCATCTCTCTCTTGCTCTGCTCTCTGAATATTGGCGCACAGATTGCAGTGCAGCAAGAACGTACTTGCAGGCTCCTTTTTTCCACGCACCATTGTTGAATGGAATAATTTGCCCCAAGAGGTTGTTCAAACTGACTCTGAAATTGCTTTCGTCAGAAAGATCAAAACTACTGTACAGCCTATGATCTGCAGCCATACTGTTTGATTGCCTTGCTTCTGTGGCGCTTGTGGTCTCCTTGTTTTTGTTCTGTTTTTATACTGCTTAATTGCTCCTTGGGGCGTTGCAGTTATTTCAAATAAATAAAAATAAATAAATAAATAAATTAGCACCTCTGCCGCCACCAAAAAACTTCATATTCACCGCCGCCAAATAGTGTTTCATCTTTACATTTACATTTACATAAAATAATTGTCGCGCCCATAGGCATTATGACAATCTGCACAGGGTGCAGGACAAAAAAAAAAAAAAAAAAATAAGATAGATAGACCAAATTATGAGAACAACTTCTCACATTCCTCTCCACCTCAAGTTTTTTCTTAAATCCTTCCAGATGTTTAGCACAAGCCACGTCCTCTTTCAAGCCATTCCAGTTGAAGGCAGTTTCAACAAAAAATGAAAATCTGGCGTAGCCTCTCCGAGTGTGTGGGAGCCCCACCTTCATAGCATGATCATGCCTTCCAAAAAAATTGGGCACAGCACAAAAGCGATCTCGGTCCACAATAGTGTGGCCGTTAACAATATTGAAAAATAGGTGAAGCCGGTGTTCCTTTCTTCTGTCCTCCAGGTTCAATAAAGCAAGCTCCCTCTGTGTAGCAGTAACACATAACTCTTGCCTAAAGTCTCTCTTTATGAGCCTAGTTGCACGTCTCTGTACTCTCTCCACTTGCTGCACTAAAGAGGAAGTGTAAGGGTCCCAAACAGCTGAAGCGTACTCAAGTCTTGGCCTAACAAGGCTTTTGTATGCCGCCAAGCGAGTATTTTCAGGAGCATCCCGCAGCACCCTGTAAACGAATCTCATCATTCTCTCCGCACCCTTTACAATATCAGACACATGAAGATTCCATCGCCATTCTGAGGTCAGGTGCACACCTAAACACTTTAAGTCAGTGACTCTATTAAGTACCTCCCCCCCTAAAGTGTAATCATAAAACACTGTATTGTCCAGCTGTTTCCTTGTGAATGACACAACTTTAGTCTTGGTGCGATTGATCTTTAAACTCCACTTCTTACACCAGTTCCAAAAGATAATGGTGTCTCTGCTAAGAGCCAAGCAGTCATTAAAACACTTAATTCTTGCTGCTAAATTTCCATCGTCAGCAAAATAGAAGGCTGCACTTGAAAAATGATCCAGAGCATCATTCAGGAAGAGAATAAAAAGCAGAGGACCATACACTGAACCCTGCGGTACGCCAGAGGTTACTTGCTTCGAGTCAGATGTCAGTCCATCAGCCACTACAACTTGTTCCCTACACCCAAGGAAGTCGGATGTCCAGTTCAAGACCCCATCTGCAATACCATATGCAGCCATTTTGTGCAAAAGCAGTCGATGGTCTACTGTATCGAATGCTTTAGAAAGGTCAAAAGAGACCATGTCAACCTGCCCAACCTGGTCCATACCCGTGACAATGAAATGCTGAAGGTCAACAAGCATTTGTTCGCAAGAACCTCCTCTCCTGAAGCCATACTGTGCAGGATGTAGAAGTTTATTTTCTTCCAGGTGTTTGCTAACACAAGACACAACGATGTGCTCCAACATCTTCACCACCACAGACGTTAGAGATACTGGTCTGTAGTTCCCGGGATCAGTTTTGTCCCCTCCCTTATGAAGGGGAACCACCCTAGCAAACTTCCAGTCCACTGGCAGTTCCGCCTCAGTCAGTGACTTGTTAAAAATTACCGTTAAAAACTGTGCACTGTATGGCAGCATCAGCTTAAGAATTTTAGCTGTGATTCCATCCGCACCACAAGCTTTCCCAGTCTTCAAAGCATTTATCAGTTTCTGAACTCCTTCAAAGGTAACCGTTACCTCCAACATTTTGGCATCAGTCCTGCTCGAGAAAAATGGTAGAGGTCCCTTGTAAGGGTGCCCAAAAACTGATTGAAAGTAGTCATTCAAAACATTACACTTTTCAGCAGGATTAGTAATGAGCTCACCATCCTGACTTCTCAATGGGGGAAGCGCATGATCCGTCTCCCTTTTCCCTCTAGCCAAAGTCCAAAAACTCTTTGGGTTTGACCCAAGAAGATTAGACAGATTATCATAAAAGTGTGCACGTGCTTCCTTCAATTTGGTTTTAACCAAAACATCCAATTGCTTATAATCGGACCAGTTAATTTCATTCCTACTTTTACACTTATTGTACAGCGTCTTTCTTTTCTTGATCAGTTTCCTGCACTCACTATTAACCCATGGCAAGCCAGTAGAATTCTTTGCAGTACCAGTAGGAACAAACTTCTCAACGAGCTCCTTAATAATACACTTTAGGAAGTCCCAAGCTTGGTGAACAGACCAATCCTGGACACTTGTGTCAAAATTCATGATAGCCTCTTCCAGGTAATCAGCAATAGCGGCAACGTTTGCTCTTTTATACACCAGAAACTGATTTTTAACCTGTGTTTTCAATTTAGGTTTTACCCCTATATCCACCACAACGCATTTATGATCACTCAGCCCTTCCTTCACGACGACACCAACTCTGTTCGAGTCAAGGTTAGTGAAGCACAAATCCAGAAAATTATTTCCCCTAGTTGGCTTACTAACAATTTGTTCCAAGTCAAACTTGGCCATCATGTCCAACACAGCAAGTGAGTTTTCATCCTGCTGCTCATAAATGTTGAGCTCCTTCCCCCAACGGATTGTACTTAAATTAAAATCGCCACCAATAATCAACTTCCTACTGGTGTTGTGAACAGCCTGAACAATCATGTCCAACATGTAACGCATGTCACCATCAGTGCGATAACATGACATAACCACTTTACACCTGCGTTGCGGTCTTATTTTAGTAAAAGAACATAGCCTACACATATTTAACTAACCTCGACTTTAAATAGTATGAAACTAACTTTTTTAGCCTAGAAAAAATGGAACATGCATGCATTAACATCGATTAACAAGCGTTTAAAAATGTAAAAAAAGCTGGATTCAGTGTACTGCATTTTTTCCTTACCTTTCAGAACGCTCAGCAAAAATAATAGGGACGAAAATCAACCTACCGTAATAGACACATCGCGCCATCAAAGACAGGAAAATTGGAAATTAGCCATTAGCGAAAATTATACACTAGGTCAGTAAGCCACCGTTATGCACTTACGTTTCGCCGGAGTGGCAGGACCCGGATTCGAACCGGTTACCCAGTTCGCCCCCAGATCACTTGCATAGCGCCTTAACCGCTTTACAGTGTAATTTTCGCTAATGTCTAATTTCCAATTTTCCTTAATATTATTTACAGCAATTTGTAAATAATCAATAGACAGAACATATCAATGTTATAAAGTTTTACAAACACGCAGCTTTACTTTACAAGCACTACAGTGACAAAAGTATAAAGAAAAAAAAAAGAACACTTCACAAAAACTGCAAAAGTTTAAAGTATTAATTTGGGTTATTTATAGTTTTAACATTGTAGCAATTTCAACTGGCTTCTATACAATTTCATTATATAGTTCCAATTCATAAATAACAATCCTCAATAACAAGGAAGTTCATTGACGGAATACAAAAAATCAATTAAAAAGACTGGCGGAGGGGGGGGGGGGGGTGGTCGGTTACTCCATGCCTACGTAGAAAAACTGCCAACTTGTACTATTACCAGGAGCCTATAGAAAACAACAAAATAGTTGTTTTCTATAAGCTCATGCTATTAGTGATGTAATAGTCAAGTCTATTTTTAAAACAATCTGTGTTGGGGGCATCGACAGCAAACTCAGGTAGTGTGTTCCAGTATGGGATAACCCAAAAAGAAAAAAAACCCTTTCGTTTGGTTTTTATGGATGGAAGGTCTAAAAAGTTTGCACGAGTGACCCCTAGTGTAGGTCACATAATGAAATGTAAAAAGGGCTGCAGCATTTGGGCCGCCGTATTCTAAAATAAGGATTTTGTAAAGTGTAATTAAATTCCCTCGCAAAACAGAATGTACGTCCAGATGCCGGAGCCGGTCAAACTAAGAGAAATGGCGGAGACCTTCAATATTTTTTGCCATTCTATGCCGTACTTTTTCCAGTGCTATTTGGTGTTTGATGAGAATGGGGAACCATAACTTAGAAGCATATTTCAAGTATGGGACGGGCGAGGGTCAAGAAAAGTCTCAAGTAGATCTGAATACTTCTAGAAGTGATGGTACGGTTGATCATAAAAAAAAAGTAAGCTATGCATTAATAGTGACACTACCATCTCTATCTAATCTATTTGCTTCTGTGGGAAACGAAGCTTCAATCCCAGTTGGCCTTGCATAACGGAAATAAAGATAGTTATTTTTAAAGGCGAAACTGAAAACTGAATGTGGTGAGTTGCAAAGAGGAGGTCAAAAAGATGGCGGTCGTCAAAGCAGAAAGCGTGGATCATTTCCAGAAAATTCTCACTGAAAGCGAAAGGTTTTACTGTACTTAGATATTAAGGTTTTCTGTAAATCTAATTGAGACTTTTGATGTAATTGAGACAGATGATTTGATCACTATGTAGTCCCAGGATATCGTAGAATTTAAGATTTTATGACGTGACTGTCTTGTTACTACTTACAAATTCCCGTGATATTCAACTTAGTTGAGCTGCTTACTTAGCTTGTTTTAGGTATTATTTAGTGTTTTAATTTAAAAATGCCGAGTTCTGTGGGCACGGGTTCCACAGACCACCACCTTCAAACATTTCTAATTTTTTTTGGTACACGGGGCAGTTTATTGTTGAGGGAAATCATTTAACGCTGAAATAGTGACCTCCCTCCATTCATTGGTTGGAACACTGGCCTTGGCCCGTCACAAAATACTTTTGTGACAAGCCCCTATTTCTTGGACATAGCCTTTCCACGAAAGTACGGTGTTTGTCAAAGATACAGACACTTGGCGATGGTTAGTCATGTATGGTACGATTTCATGTAACGGTAGTGCTCCATGTCTGACGTTGCCCGCTGCCTCACTTCAGCAACCAAGAACAATGGCCAGAGCACGAGGAGTTTATTGAGGAATAAACACTTTTATTGTCACGTTGCGTACATTGAGCCGTATTGGTTTAGAACTAAGGTGTAGCGTCACTGCGAGGTGTTAATGGGACAGTCGGCATCTCCCAGATATGGCCAGACTCCTAGAGTAGAGGCCACATTCGCTTTGCCTTCCACAGTGCGCCGCAAAAGGAGATATATATGGCGGCGCGGCATCTGGGCACCCCAAAGTGCAAAAGCGAGACGTCCTTTATGGGGAAATGCTCAAGAGTTAAGTACAGTCAGCGGAACCATACATCCAACAACAAAATGCAAAACATCTCCTGCTTGTTTTGTCCGCTAAACTCATTAACCGAGCGATCAAGAAGAGCAAGCAGTGGACTAAACAGCCTCCCATTTCCCTTGGACAACCTAGTGGAAGTTGAAAAAACGAACCATCTTACTTTGAATGTTCGAAAAATTCAATAAGACTATTTCACGCTCAAATTCAAAAACATCAAATCTAGTGGAAGTCATTACTTAGATGCCTGCAGCCAACGAAATCATTCAAACGGCCCTCAAGTTCGAGATCAAATGCTGTCTTAAAAATCCTCCTAATATAAAGAAACAACTACAAAGTAAGAAAACTCGGCACGTACCTAAAGATTAAAAACCAACCTTCCACCACTTATCGCCGCACATCCACCTCATCGTCCAGATGAATGCTTCACCTCCCAACCTTCCAAGCAATCCACATAGTTATCCTACCCAATCAAGAAACTGTGAAAAGACTAACGCTGTGCCAGTAAAAAAACAATTGGTGTCGCAAATTTTTGGTAGTATTATATGCTTACATAAACATCCCACTACCTTCATAAGCCAAAAAGTGTACGAGCACCCACAAAACTAACGACTACGTGCTAGAATTTTTCTAAGTTCAAAGTAGTTCACTGCAGAATTTCTTCAAAACTGACAATTCATTGTTGGAAAAACTTAACTACACAACGCAACACCAATGAACAATAAACTTAGTGTGGCGTTGTGTAGTAAGTTTTTTCAACAATGTCGTTAACACGCCACAGTAAATCCACACACCGATTGCCTGTTTTCTCTGACAGATTTCAATTAAGTGTCTTTACTAATTTCAGCCGTGGTCATTTGGTGGTGGTCCATTTCTGGACACCTTGGGCTGCACAATGCAAGCAGATGGCAGACGTTATGGAAGAACTTGCCAAAGATATCCTTAACAGTGCAGTAAAATTTGTGCAGGTAAAATATAGTTTTTTTTTCTATTTTGAGTCCATTGTTATACTTAATACCAGAATTTTTTTTAATGATTCAGTATTGGGAAAAGGCTGATGTTAGTTTTGTATAAAATTATTGTAGGTAGAAGCTGAAGATTTACCAGAATTGTCGCAGAAATATGGAGTGAGTGCTGTGCCAACATTTGTACTGTTGAAGGTGAGAATGAAATAAAGAGTGGAATGTTTCTTTTTTAATAATGACTGCGTAACCAGCTTTAGCAAATGTAAGCTGCCACTCTGTTAAACTGTGAGCAAGTCGTCATTTGTTTTATTCCTGTACGTAGTGTTTTAGTTCCTAATTTCGCTTTTACTTTACCAACATGCTTCAGCTAATAACAGTTGTGTGTAACAAATAACTGACGAGTTGTACGTTAGATACGTAGTGATTTTCTAAAAGTAAAGATGGCATGTATACACTTATCAGACAGGACAGAAAGCCAAATCGGCTCGATAGTGATAAAAAAGCCCTTTAACGGAGCTTGTCATTGTGTTTCACGGACTTATTAAAAGATAGCAGCATCTTCCACGCCGTAACCACAATCACCAGGCGTGTTGTGACAGGAACAAGCACACTGTGGATCTTGCCTTATTGTTTAACAGGCTTCCTTTTAGGGTTCTGTTCTTGTTTCCGACAATCAGGTGGTAAGGGCTTGCAAGGGAAGCCCCGAGTGTTGGAGCAGCGGTCTGGGGAGCAGTTATGCAAGGATTGTTGTTGATGCCGAGGACAATGATGTCCACTCGTAGAAGACTTGTGTACTTGCTAACATTCCTTCTGTTTTTATTTTTAACTTAAAAGGTTGTACCCCATGTTCAGTCAGAGTGAAATAAATAAATAAATAAATAGTCCAAAGGCAACGGAAAATAGGTTTGCATTATTTATTTCTGTACGTGTCATCAGTGTTCAGACGAAACCTGGAAAACCTGGAAACCTCAGGGAAATTTCAAGGAAAACTAGAATTTTTGGAAAATCAGTGAAAAGACGGGGAAATTTAAATAAAAGCCTTTGAGTCACTGTAAGTGCTATTGAGTTAGTAGATCCGACACAAAATCCTAGGTTGGTAGCAAATATTTTAATGAGTGCTTTAATACGTTCTAGTATTTTAGATGTAACTTCAATAAATCTAATGTTAGGCTAGTGCCAATATCTGATGTGCGTTTGGTCCCATCTGGACTAATCTCTAAACAGCTATTTTCTAGGATGTTTGGATTATTTTCATACAAATGTTAATAAAAACATTATCTATACTTGTAAACACCTGGAAATTGCCATTGGATAAACCTGGAAAACCTGGAAATCTCATTGCTGACCGTACTGCCATGTTCGAGACCTTGCAGCTTTCAACCGGAATTACGTACCACACCTTTAACAACAAAAGTAGGCTGTCCATATGTCTGTTGACACGGTTACCATATGTCGTCCTAGCTGGCAGATAGGTTAAATTGGCCCAACCCAAAGACTAATTACAAATTACGTGATTGAGCAACTACAATGGTTGAAATATAGCAGTTATTGAAAACGTTGCACAGCAATGTGCTAATCATGGCATTAAAATTTCATTATAACAGTGTCAAGAGATTTCTTGGTGTCCCTCGTCTTTTGCTTAGCCATGTCTGCTATATTGTAGTATGGGTGTCATAGTATGTTGTTGTGTTGGGTGGACACATCGTGCTATGGTACCAAAATCTCTTTCGCTTGATAACAAACTTATGGTTGTATTTATGACATCTTTTGTGGGGAGGGGAGGTTGGCTGCAAGAGCAATATTGTTTCATCTAAGATACGCTCGTACTCGTACTGCAGACTTGACAGCTTCTCAGGGATGAATCTAAACATTATTTGGATTGGTGACGGAACTATTACAGTTTGCTGTGATGTACCCTATGTGTCTTTGTATTGTTTTCTGTCCTGTAATCCAGCTATCCTGAGGGAAACTTCGAAGGGAACCAGCTACTAGACGGTTCGATTAGTCTTTCGCCCATGTACCCAGGTCCGACGATCGATTAGCATGTCAGAATCGCTACGGACCTCCACCAGAGTTTCATCTGGCTTCGTCCTGCCCGGGCATAGTTCACCATCTTTCGGGTCCCAACGTGTATGCTCTTGCTCCGACTCACCAGCGTAAAGTTTATTCCAGTCGTGCCACTGAGAGAATGACTCAGTGTGCATCAAATATCACCTGTTTTTGCCTGTGGGATAGGTGCACCATGCTGACACACAAGTTTAATTGAGCCCAGACATGGCAGTAAAACTCAACACAGTCAAGCTCGGGAGATAGTTTAAAACGTCTTGAAGTATTTCGAATCTAGGGTGAGTGAGTGTGGAGTGTTTAGAACCAACACACACGCCAGAAAGTGTGCAGTGGCTGCTACAGGAGTGTTGTGATGTTTTGCTGTGCGTCTCATGCAAGTTGCATCAAGCCTATAGTTTTTCCCGAAAAGTGGTGTACAGACTGTGTAAAAACGGCCACGTTTTTCACCCATTTCGCAGCCCAATTCTTTCGACATGTCAATAATAAGACATATTATTGTAAACATGCGTGCAAATAACTCCCCATTAAGAAAGTGTTGGAAGAGGCAATGGAATGTTTGGGGTTTCTGGAAAACGGATAGCCTTCCTGTTGAGAGTCTCGGTAAATAAAATAATAAAAAAATCCTTCATTGTGCTCTTATTTGTGTTGCTGCCCAGCTGCTGATTATAATGTATTACAGGCTAAATTGACGAGTGGACAGACATAAGGATTGGGTGTAGCCTAGGCTTTGCCATTTTGTATGGTTATAATCTTATTGCAAGGTCGAGAGAATGTATGCAATGATGCCCATTGGACTAGATTTCCTTTTACACATGGGCCTAGCTGTTTTAGTAACGGGAAGTAATGAATGGCCGAGAGTGCACCTTGTATACATCTCGGGCAGGCAAGCGGGGTTATGACTTCAAACACTCAATGAACACATCAAGTTATTATTTGAGGGGCCCAAGCCTATCACTGCATTATTCACATCTCTGTTACAGTACTCGAATCATTTTCTGCATGGTTGATTGAATCCAGTAAATTAAAAACCTTGAATTGCCTAGCTAATTGTTCATGTTGGCCTTTGTGACACCCGCAAATTTTTTATTTATTTCTGTATGTTCCGTACACAAGGTACAATATAAGGATAGAAAAACAAAAAAAGTTGAGTAAAATACATTGAGGGCAACTACAGCTCAGGGAAAGAGAATTAAGACGGCAGACTCTCCTCAGCATCTTGCAGGACTGCTATGCCCTGAACATGGTCATGACCACGTTGCCGCAAAATTGCTAGGTCCCTAGGTGTTCGAATTTTGCACCCGCCACCCAGAGACGGTAGTCCTTTTGCAATAGTGCCTCCCAAGCCAAAGCCCCAGCTTTCGGGGCCACTCCGACAAGTCTTCATCAGGTGATTGGTTGAGGCCAGAATCGTTCTCCACAGGGCAGCCTGCTTCATCAGCACTGCAAGGCCGAGTGTGAACATTTTGCCATCACGGCAGGCTTGATGGTTGTGATTGTATCGAGAAAGGTGTTGAATCTTGGATGATCAGTTCGGCTTCCTCCCTGGTAGATCGACTACCTACCAGCTCCTCTCGTTCCTGGACACTTTATCTTCAAACTTGGACATCGGAGCACCGAGTGATGTTGTTTATTTAGACTTCATGAAGGCTTTCGAATCTTTCGTACATTCGAAATTACTGTTTAAATTAAAGAGTATCGGCATTGGTGGAAAGCTTTTAACATGGCTCGAGTCCTTCCTTCGGGATAGGACTCAGCGTGTTTCAATCAATGGCTCGGTCTCTACCTCTTCTTTAATCCGAAGCGGAGTTCCTCAAGGTTCAGTACTGGGCTCGCTGCTTTTCGTTGTTTTTGTCAACGATTTACAGTGCCGCGAGGGCGTCACTTTCCAATACAAATTCGCTGACGATCTAAAGGTGGGTGCCCCCATTAATGACCTTACACTGTCATCTTCTACCACGTTCGATCTTAAATATATCTTCGATTGGAGCAGAGACTGGCAGTTGCCACTTGCTGTCCCGAAATGTCTGGCCTTCCACGTCGGAAAAAATAACCCGTCTCATAGTTTTTTTTGGGGTAATCGCCAAATTCCAGACGTTTCTGTCAACGATCTTGGTGTCTGCCTTAATGCGGACCTAAAGAGTACAAAACACTGTGACCAGATTGTTGCCGGGGCTTTCAGACGGTTGGCCATTGTAAATCGATGTTTTACGTCTGGTAAAATGAGCCTTAAAGTTTGGGCTTTTAAAGTATTCGTTCGTCCATTGCTTGAATCTGTAAGCCAGGTGTGGTCACCATCTCTCTTAGGGGACATCGATAAGATCGAGCGTGTCCAGCGGCGTTTTACAAAGGGCATCGTCAGTTTAAGAAACTTAACATACGGAAAGACTTGTGATGACAAACCTTGAGTCGCTGGAGCTGCGAAGACTTCGTGCAGATCTTTATCTCACTTTTAAGATTGTCAGGGGCTTCATGGAAATTGATCTACCTTTGTTTGATTTAGCACCAAGTGTCAACACACGTGGCCACCCCTTTAAATTGGCCGTACAAGCTTTGCACCGCGATTGTAGAAGGAACTTCTTTTCCTTGAGAGCAGTTCCTGTCTGGAACTCCCTTCCCGAAGGGAGTCACTGCTCGCAGTCCAAAACATTTTCGGTCAATCATGTCAAAGCATTGCTTGAAACCATTCTTGAAACGTCCTGAATTTTGTTGGTAATTTCGTATTTTGATCTGTTCTTTTTGCTTTTGTAATTTAGCTTTCCTGTGGCGCTTTGTCAAGGCTGGCTGTTAGTGATCCTTGGATCCTTGGCAGACCTGCTGCTCCTGTGGCAAAATATTATTATTATTATTATTATTATAACCCTTGTAATCGCACCATGATAAAGGACAGCAAGCTCTCTCATGGCTGACCTACCATGTTGGCTGACCTACAGAACTCGCTACGAATCTTTCTCACATGAGCGTCATCAGTAAGGTCGGCTGTAAGTTCCACTCCAAGATAACGAAAATTCGTCACCCACGTTAGTGTGTGCTTATTCATTAGTAGGGGGGGGGGTGTAACTTCCTCACCCCTCCCAAAAACCATTCTAACAGATTTGTTGGCGTTGAAGGTAAGGCCCTTGTCACATGTTAGGTACACGAGTCTATCCAGCAGAAACTGAAGTGCCCGCATGCTGGGTGCCAAGAGGACGATGTCGTCAGCGAAGGCAACGATGTTCACGGCGACACCATTTATCCGGCAGCCAGTTGACAATTTGGATATGCTAGAAATTGCTCCATCGAGGACCAGGCAGAAGGTAAAAGGTGATAGGGGACTTCCCTGTCGTACTCCACAAGTGGCCGTAAATGGGTCAGAGAGATGACCTTCCCAATTTTCCTGGATGGCTTGTCTTTTATAGCAATTGGCAATGAGGTCAGTGATATATGAAGAAAGCCCTCGCTGACGACGAGCCTGAAACGCCAAATAATGAGCCACCTTGTCGAAAGCTTTAGATACGTCAACGAAGCAAGCGTACACCCGCGAACCCGCTCTACGATATCTCCTTTACAGTGTACACTGCCAGCGAGGTGGAGTGCTTCATTTTGAACCCGAATTGAGCATCACACTTGAAAGTCATGGCTTTGATACGACCCAGTATAACAAGGTCTGTTTCTGAATATCTCAGTTGTAGTGCAATGAAACCAAGTCATTTTGGGTTTATCAGCAACGTTTACTTGGCTGATTCGAAAAGCATTATACATGGATGCATAATTGTTCACAAGCTTGTTTTTCCGTAACTAACGGTTACGAACGCCGACTTAAAACAATTATGATAACGACAATACAAACTATTAACTCTAATACAACTCTTAAATTAAACAGTGAATGAGCTGCCTCATTATTGGCAACATTCCGGCGCACTTTTATTCCCTATTAAGTCCAATCTCTAAAGGGCAAATAAATTGAATCGTTCGCTTTACTGTAGAACCTGAGGGGTTTTCATGCGAACACTACAGGACCGTATTAATTGGTCCCATCCTTTGAACGTATCGGTCACCAGGCCGCACGGCCATAGGTGACGAGGAGATTTTTGCTTGATCACCAGTACCAAGTCTCCTTGTCGGATATCTGGTGGCTTGGCTGGTACTCCACGCTGTTGTTGTGCAGATCGTAATTGACGCAAATATTCTAAATGCCTCCGTTTCCAAAATTCGTTGACTAAGCGTTGGCAGTCAGTCCATCTCTTGCGCAGACAGGATCGAGCCTTGGCTTCTCCTTCTTGAACATCACCGCTGGGAAGTCCTGCAACACGTTTACCAATTTAAAAGTGTGCTGGTGTCAAAGGAAAAGGATCTTGAGAATCGTCATAAACTTGTGTGAGTGGTCGGGAGTTTAGTAGCTTCCACTTCAGCTAGAACCGTGCTCAATTCTACAAAATTCAGACAAGCTTGTCCCAACACTCTCTTTAAACAGTCTTTCACCGATTTCACCATCCTTTCCCAAAACCCTCCCCACCATGCAGCCTTTTCCACAATAAATTTCCAACAAATACCATGCTGACCGAAATACTGCAACACGGCTGGCATCTTCTTCAATCCTTTCCACAGTCTCTGGAGATCCTTTTCAGCTCGATGAAAAGTTTGTGCATTGTCGGAGTAGAGAATTCGGCATAATCCTCTGCGTGATACAAAATCGCCGGAAGCCTAGAAGGAAATCTTCAGTAGAGAGATTGGACACTGCTTCAAGATGTATCGCCCTAGTTACAGCACATGTGAAAATTAAAATGTACGCCTTCCGTGTACCACCTTCTACTTTTACATACACTGGTCCAGCATAGTCAGTACCCGAAATTTCAAAGGGTGGTGCTTGTGTGACCCTGTCCTTGGATAGTCGACCTTCGAGTACTTGTAATGGTTTAACCTGAAATCGTTTACAAATCAAACAGCCTTTCAGTTGACGTCTTACAACTTGACGAGCCCGAAGAATCCAAAACTTCTCTTGCAAATCATTGAGTGTATCTGAAACACCTGCATGTAGAAGTCGTTGGTGGTACTGCATTATTAGCATTTCTGTAAAACGATGATTACCTGGCAACAAGATTGGATGTTTTACTAACTCTGGAAAGGAGGCATACTTTAATCTGCCTGTAATTCTTAAAATTCTGTCGTCATCCAGCGAAGGGTTGAGTTGGTTTAACATTTTTGATTGCTTTCCAGGCCCAGCAAATTCTGTAGGAAAGGCTTCTTCTTGGACTTGGCGAATCCAGTATCTTGTAGCTTCATCCAATTCATTAACTTGCAGTTCAGGTTCTTCAGTTAGGCGACCGATTCAATTAATTTGCCCTTTAGAGATTGGAATTAATAGGGAATAAAAGGGCGCCGGAATGTTGCCAATAATGAGGCAGTTCAAAGACGGGACCAATTAATACGCTCCTGTAGTGTTCGCATGAAAACCTCAGATTCTACAGTTAGGCGAACGATGTACATTCTGGTGTCCCCCAAACCCTTGCAGTTAAAATTTCATGATGCAATGTTTCAAGCCCTAATTCTGTAACAACCTCCTGCCTTATGAAGCTGCGCTGGCTTCCATCGTCAGGAATACATTGTACTTGTATTCTATTTTGCTTACTTTCAGCCCAAGCATGCACTTTCTTCATTAAGGCAGCAGTTTTTTCTACTGTCTTGTTATTTAAAACATTTTGCATTAGAACTACTTCTTTAACTTGAGTAATTTTAGGTTCATTGGATGCTACGCCACCTTTTTTGCACAAGAGGTGATGATGGCGACCATTACAATGAGAGCAACGGCTTCAAAGTGCACCGCTTAGCTCTATGGCGAGCACGAAAACACTGAAAACATAAGCCATTCTTTAGTCCAGCTTCAATAATTTTCTCTTGGCTTCCAGGATTAGCACACTCCCAGGAATTATGTGAATTCGAGGTACAAAAGGCACACACTTTCTCTCGTGATTGCACTCCAAAAGCTTGTGTGCACTGAACTGTTGTGGTTGCAGTGGGCTTTTCTCCTAAGTTTACTTCTGCTAGCAACACACTGGCACTAGGTTTAGGGCTTTCCTTTTGAGCACTGACAGTGAATGATCGACCAGCACCTTTGGCACCTTTTGCTGCATTTGCTGCATCCAAGCCCACAGCTGTTATTTCTCTGCTTTCCACCTCTTTCTCTGCATTAAGCCTCAGGGCCAGCGGCCTTGTCCCTCTTCATGGCAAGTAGCAGGTGGCTAACCTCGCCTGGGTTAATTTCCGGGGATGGCGGGCATTCTGTCCTACTACTGTAATCGGTGGCGCTAATATCACTGGCAGTTTTGTCCTGCGGTGTTCGGTGAAGATATTTTCGAACCTATGCTTCCACATGTTACAGATAGCACTTGGGCAATTAGCTCCATCGACAGTATCGATGGAAGGTCTCTTAGTACACCCAGTCCGTCAAACAGCTGCCCAGAAAGCAACATTGTCACGTGCGTGTAACGTGTCCTGTAGTGCGGCTGCCTGGAGGGCACGATCATTCAAGCGGCACCAGCGCAGAGCATTCTTAGACGTCCGTCTAGTATCGCGGTGTGCTTCGTAACTGGCTCCCGTCCGGGGCCTGCCATCACGAACCCAGGTGGAACACATCATAACTACACATCATGATCACATCATAACTACAAAACTTAATAATCTTTAGCCATTGCAGTATTAAACAATGGGAGAGGGAAAACTTTCTTCATCCACTTTTGCTCTTTTGTAACAAATCTTGTTGAACATTTTGCAAAAATAGAATTTGGAGATGTGCAGCTACCTGTGTAAACATCATATGTTTCCTTGCAGAATAACCGAGAAGTTGGTCGTATCAACGGTGCCAATCCTCCAGAATTAATGAAGAGTGTGAGTCAGTTAAACCGTCCAAATTTTATTCCTCCTCCGTTACCAGTGGATCCACAAGAGGTGTGCATTTTTTTTTAAAGTTGTTTGCTAAGTGTGTCGTGCAAAGTATTCCTACAGTCGGTTCACAGAGTTTCTTACTTGGCCATTCGTTACTACTTTTAGAACATTTACTAGGCCCATATGGTCCAGTAGTGATAGATGTGTAATTGATGCAGCAGTAACTGTTCTTTATTTTTTGGTTTATAGGAACTTGAAAGTCGTTTGAAATCTCTAATTAACAGTGCATCTTGTATGCTATTCATGAAAGGCACTGCCAACGAGCCACGATGTGGTAAGTAAGAAATTTTTTTTAAATTTTTTTAATTTTGCGTATATTACCATAACTCTTGTATTGAATGCCCATGGGCTCATGCAGTTATTTGGCAAAAATGGCGGGTGGGCGTTAAAACAACAACAACCGCTTCTTAGTTTCCTTCGGACATCTATCACAAAAAATTCGGCATTTAATACCCTTTTGAATGATCATCCATTTAATTGCTGTGAAGAGATGGAGAGTAGTTAGGAGAGGCTTTCTGCAGGTGCAACAAGACAGACGTCTACTGAGAAAGGGAGAAGTGGCCATTAATACATGGGACATTTGTTTTCCAGTCAATCTTTTTATTCACAGCATGAAGCATTTGATTAATTTTGCAGCAGAATAACAACAATTTAAGGGGTGGGTGGCAACGCCAGTATTTAACAATTTGAAAAATTTTAAGAATGTTACAGATGGTGAGTCATAATTTACCATTTTGACATTAAAACCAGGGGAGGGGGGGGGGGCCATTAGCTTCGCCTGGGCTTTTAATTCATGATTCTCCAACGTAAAATCCTCGTTGTTGTGTTAACGAATGGGATGTCTTCTTTGCGTATCGTCACCTTGATCCACCACATTTGCGCAAAATTAACTTTTAATTTATGCTGCAACTGCATCAAATTGCATAGCTTCCGGTCCCCAACTTTCCAGCTCCCTCGCGCTCTATCACCTTTTTTTTTTGGCCGCAGCACGGCTTGGTCATGCATTGAACGGTTTGCACGTTTATAGTAGAAACTTGCGTGGTCAAGTTGGTTGCGCTCAATGCTATTACGTATGTATCAATCAAGACGACGGCGTCGTATTGTTCAGGCCGTTCGTGGAGAAGTTTTTTTGCCAACCGGGAAGAAATACTGGTGACAGGCAGGACGGCTGACTGCGAACACGTGAATACTTGGGGTTTGCAAACCCAAGATGACGGTGGGATTAGGCTTATTGTCGCTGCATTGCGTTGGGGTGTTTTCAATGTTCCAGTGGTGGAGTCTGGCGGCATACTGGGAATCCCCAGCATTGCAAGTAAACGGACTGTATTACTTTTGCGAAGAATTTGAATGCTGTCTAGTGGCAGATGAGTGACGAGTGTCTGGGCTATCCATGTTGTAAACGATAAGCACGAAGCTGGCGAGCATGGGAGTCGTGGACTTGTGTATTGTAAAATGAATGGGAAAAATGAATTCGTTGTTGATAATGGAGGGGCATTTGGCTCGTGGCTAATTCCCGTGTAACTGTAACAACTATGAAGGTACGGAGGTAGGCCATTTCGGGCAGAGAGCCCATGGCAGATGGCGAGTTGTGGAGGATAGCTTTTTCTGGAGTATGGTTTGGTTTGGAGTATAATGACGGTTACAGGCTTGGTCTGCCAGGTTAAGACTTAGCCACTGTACGAACCCACAAGTACGGTCGCTTAGGGCAGAGCGCCGTCGATATTTTCATAAAATGTGACTGGATGCATTTTATCTGATCTGGCGGCAAAAAAGGCCAGGATCGGCATAACAGTGGGTGCTTGTTTGTGAGGGTTTTGGTTGCTCTTGGTAAGAGTCGCCAGGCGAAAGGGCGACACGGTAGTATGGCCCTACTTGCTCGTGTGTTTTGGGGGAATTATGGGTCATAGGCTATCAGCAGGAACCCCCGAGATTGTGGCTTACTTGGGGTAAGAGATTACTCGTTAATATCTTGCAGCACAGAGGGATAACGAGGGTTTCCCCAGGCAGGGGGGGGGGGAGGTTAAGACCCCTCATGCATTAGGTGGACGTGTATCCGTTTCAGGTGAACACAATGACCGGGGCTTTTTGTTGTGTGTTCAGGGTGACATTTTGCGAGACAGAAGTTGGCACCTGGGATGGCTGCTGGTTGTAGCGAGTGGCTGGTATGTGTATTTGTGGGCTTGGGCCAACAGGGCCTCTTCTGGATTGTCTCAGGCCTACCGTGGGACATACCTCCATGCCGGCGGGGCAGGGTCCGTACGCAGTTCGCCCATGGGCCTTCTTGAACTCGCAGGTGCGTGGCTGGTGCTGCACCACGTCTGGAAATCTATCCCATTTGTTACCACAGCGAGGAGCATTTATGATCGAGAAATGACATTCTACCAGAGAACTTGTTCTCGCAGGAAAATCTAAGTTCTGTGAGTAGAATCTGAAGAGCTGTGTTAACCTAATTACCCGCCCACCTCCCTGGCGCAGTGTGGTCACCAGCCGGGAAAAAAAGGCAGTGGCGATAGAGCGCGAGGGAGCTGGGAACGTGGGGACCAGAAGTGTCCCAATTTGACTCAATTTTTGCATAAATTAAAAAAGCTAATTTTGTGCAAATGAAGTGGATCGTGGTGCCGATAAGCAAAGGGGATATCCCATTTGTTAACACAGCTTCGTCTGATTCTACTCGGAGGGCTTCTATTCGATTCTCCTGCGAGTGCAAGTTCTCTGGTAGAATCTCCATTTTACTGTAATTACAGGTACGTACTTTGATACACTGGCCGAATTAAGCAGTGTGGCAAGAAATTGCTTGTATACTGTGGTAAATTATAAAACGTTGTGTATTTAATTCTGCAGTTACAACAGTGTAAATTTGTTTCAATTTGAAAACTGCGAAAACGAAAATGCTGACGAAAAGTTTTTTTAGGCTCTATTTCTCCGTAGGTTATTAGCGTTGAATTAATTTTTATCTTACGGTTTATTTCTTTCTTTTGTACAAGTGCCTCTCTTTTGCCTAGGGTTTAGTAAACAGACAATCGAACTCCTTAGGAAGCACAATGCACAGTTCTCCACATTCGATATATTGGCAGATGATTCTGTGCGGCAAGGTAAGCAATTACGCTGAATTTTCATACATAATGGTTCGCCTCTAATAGGTATGGCAAAGTGTTTAGAATTTTTTGTGATTAAAGGGATCGACATACAAAATGTATATCCTTTTTTTTTATACCCACTCAAAACGTAAATTCAGTTGGAAGGCTTTATTGTATGATTAGGTCACCCCATGCTACAGATTCATTGCGAGATGTGACAAAGTAACAAAGTAAGATGGACCAGTGTCGCATAGCTTTTTGCCCAAAGTCAAATCAAGTCCTTCATAGATATTCACAGCACACAGAAATAGTTGACCTAAGTATTAAAGGTTGCCTTCCTGATGGCAGACATGATGGCGACCAATACCAGTTGGGGGTATTTTCATGTCATGCTGCCCAGTGTAGTATTTTGCTCATGTACGCACAGATGAAGTGCGCGTACATGAGCAAAATACTACACTGGGCAGCATGACATAAAATGGAGATTCTACCAGAGACCTTGCACTCGCAGGAGAATCGAAGCCCTCCGAGTAGAATAAGACGAAGCTGTGTTAACAAATGGGATATCCCCTTTGCTTATCGTCACCACGATCCACCTCATTTGCACAAAATTAACTTTTTTAAATTTATACAAAAATAGCGTCAAATTGGGAAACTTCTGGTCCCCACCTCCCTTGCGTACTATCACCACTGCCTTTTTTTCCCGGCTGGTGACCACACTGCGCCAGGGAGGAGGGCGGGTAATTAAGCTAACACAGCTCCTTCAGATTCTACTCGAAGAACTTAGATTTTCCTGCGAGAACAAGTTCTCTGGTAGAATGTCCCATTTCTCCATTGTAAATCCTCTTCGCTGTGGTAACAAATGGGATAGAATTCCAGACGTGGTGCAGCACCAGCCAAGCACCTGCGAGTAAGCTTGTAATAATATATTGGAAGGCCAACAGCCTGGTGTTACTTAATACTTAGGTCGTTCAGATTTCGTTAAAGGTTATAATGGGGGTGCGGGTACGAAATACCAGAGTTTATTTACACAATCTGCTTAGGCCACTTAAAAAAAGAAAGTTGGTTCTCGGGCATTTTTCTCAAGAATTCCGGGCGGGCGGAATTTATTTTTTTATTTTTCGACCGTATTTTTCCGTACATTTTATGGAATTATTTTTTAGTTGGATAAAATAAAGAATACTGCATTGTAATGCTTCGTAGCATGTGTCCACACAATTATTTTATGACAAGAATAGTAATTTTATATTTCAATTTCTCATTAAGGGCTATTTTTGTTCTGTAACTGTTATTTTTGCCGCGTCGTTTCTTTTTATTTCCCGTCAAAAAATCGGTGCGGGAGGGCCTGACAACCAACTTATCTTTTTTTAATGGCCTTACTGTATTTTGTAATGGCGAGGGTTATCGGGGAGGTGGGTTATGTGTGTGAAATTTCAGTACACCTATATGAAACATTCATAATGGGGTCTATTCGGAGACCTGCCTCATGAGGTGCAATGACAGAAGCACAGAAAATTATTGGTACTCCTTTTCGTACTATTATTGTTTTTCCTCCTCATAAACATGCGCTTTAAGCATGGAGTATTCTTGGAAGTGGCCCTTTGGCTCTGCATGAAAGTAGTTAACATTTTGTCAAATTAGCGTTTAAAATACAATTCGACATAGTACTTATAAAGGGTGTCGCATTTATCTTCCCATGATGCATAATATGCAATTTGTTTTGTAATTTTCACATATTTGATAGCAGGAAACATTTTCAAATCAGTAAGGCAAAAAACAATTTGTAATCTTCAAATGTTTTAATGTTAAAACTCACTAGGGATGTGTCAGTTTGCATATTTCCATTCCAAATGGCCCTCCCTGCATACATTACGTCTTTGTTACTTAAATTTACTGTACGATTAAAGTTCTTTTTTCCTTTAGTTAGCCATTCATGTAGTCTTTTCTCAGCTTAACAATAGTACCAACATTTAAATTTAATTTTGTTATACATACATTTGTTTTAATTTTCGAAACAGGCCTAAAAACTTATTCTGACTGGCCAACATATCCCCAGCTGTATATCAAAGGAGAATTAATAGGAGGCTTGGACATTTTAAAAGAAATGGAATCCAGTGGTGAATTGGCAGCCATTTTGCCAAAAAAACAGGACCTGAATGCAAGGTACTGTAATTATTAAATAATGACAAGAATTTATAGGGTTGGGAGGAGAATTTGTGACTGAGACCCATACTGGAACGTCTTGGATACATTCATATTAGTTCAGTCTTAGTTTATAGAGGGTTCCACGTGTTTTATGCGAGAATTTCTACTCAGTTTTTAGCCTAAAATTAAATCAAACTAAACGAAACTAGCTTATATTTAATTATTATTTAGCCTAGCTTAGTTGTAATTTAGTTTACTTTAGATTTGTGCTGAAAAATGAACAAAAATTACCAAATAGAACACGTGGCGCCCTCTGAAAACTCGGACTGAACTAATGGGGACGAATCTAAGGTGTTTCAATAGGGACTTCTTAGAGTTACAAATTCCCAAACCCTATAAATTCTTGATAATGATAATAGAATCGAAACCAGTTCACAGCCACTTATTTAAGTTTGTCAAGGGAGTTGTTGAAATTCTACGTTTTGTGCGGAACTTCTTTCGGGATTTTTTTTTTCTTAAAAGCTTACGATAATGCATGGATTATTTTACATGTGGACTGTGAGGTTAAAAGAAGGTAGCGTCGTAATGCACTGCTTTTGCGTGGTTTTGCTATTTTTGAGGCATCCTTGAATTCCGTACATAATGCAAAGGCTTTATAACTAGACTAGTATTCGCAATGAAGACCTTCTTGGTAAGAGTTCAAACGGTTAAACACAGTGAATATTGTCAATTTCAGCCTATTGTTGTGTGAATCGTTGCCATGCAGCATTCGCTAGAGACTTGCAAGAATAGAATGCTTCACTCTAATAATACCACATTCGTATGTTCAGGTACTGACTTCAGGCTTGGTACCCTCGAAGACTGCTCTATGATTGAAACACACTGTACAACTTGTTCGTGGCCTGTATGACCTCCCTTACCAGAACGTTTGCAAAATTATATTCATTGTATACATCAGTCAGTGAGATTCCCAAGGAGAAGCTATTTGCCTATGGGTTTCAATGTTTGATCCAAAGTTTAAGTTACAATCGAGGATTTTAACAGGGTTTGCCCTCCAGTCGATCAAAAAGCTAACTGGCTCCAACAGACTCCGAGACAGTTACAATTTTGGGCATGCAATTTTTTAGACCCTAGATATGCCCGAAATTATTACAAAATGTAACTTGGGAATATTACGATTTGGTCACAAAAGGCTCTAGTTGGTAACGGTTTGGGACTTGACTGATTTGGTCCCAGTTTTACGCCACTTGGTACCAAATGGTGACTTCAGAATATTCAAGCTTTGTCACAGTTTGGGGCTTGAACGCCTTGATCCTGCATGGTTACAAAGCTAGTGGGTGTTGAATGCTAGGATTTTTATTAGTTAAACTAGGAGACTACAGTGTTTGTTCACATTTTGGTTTTATTGCACTAGAGCAATCGGGTATTTTGGAAATTTGCATCTGGCTCATAATTTTGAAGTTCGACCCCCTGCAATATGTGTACTTGTGCCAAACTCAACAAAAGACCAAAACAAATAAAAGCCTGTACTCCCTTTGACCGGCTGCAGTGAGTTGAAGATCAAATATTCCTCTTGTTCCAGTATCACTTTTGTTGTTTAGCCACCAAGAACCTGATTAAATTTAATTGTAGCTTTTAAAAACCATTTGTGTTCTTCACCTTTTGAAAATGTGGTCTCAGAATATAATTATTTTGTTTACTGATTTTTAGGCTAAAGGAACTGACAAACAAATCTAGTATAATGGCCTTCATTAAAGGGACTCGTGAGCAACCAAGATGTGGTTTTACCAAAAGTCTGTTGGCAATATTTAATGAAATGGGGTAAGTAGTAATGAGGTGGAAGCTAATGTAACTTATTAAGAAATACCATATTGCTCCACATATAAACCACACTTTTTTTCGAATACTTGGAATATCAAAAATACAGTTAATTTGGAACAGGATTTCATGTATTTATTGGATCCTTATAAAAATGTTGGATACAGCCTTTATTGAAACATCGATTCAAATTTAGTCATGATACCCTAATTTAACGGTAACCGGTAAACGGTGCTAACAGTGGTTTTGCAAAGACATTATAAGAAACAAAATCACGCCTGAACCACCAGGAAGAACACAGTTCACAGTTCTACTAGAATTTTCGGAGAAAATGCCGTTCTCCTTCTTCAGAAAAACACGCACAACATGGAGGAAAAATAAGTTATCATATCACCGATTTGATAAATGTTCAATGTACACTCACTCCATGTTGCACAAATTTTCGTGACTTGCCACTGACCACTGATCTGTACGTTATTCACTAGATAACTGCTGTCAACTTCAACTTCAACTTCGTGTCTAGCTTGGCAATGGGATAGGGTCCTCAATCAGGGCTTAATCAGTGGAACGACAACATCCAGTTCACTCGCAAAATTGCAACTCCCTTTCCTCGACGTTATATTCACTAATGAGAAGGGTACTGTAAGCTTCTCTCCTTTCTCTAAGCCTTCCCACACTGGTACAGGGATTGACTTTGTCGGCCCACCCGAGACTGAGGAATGAACTTACTTGCATCATTGAGCAGTCTTCTTCCTCCCCCCCCTACTGTGGAAGTCTTCCTTCGTGATGCCAAGCTCACTTTCCCGTGAACGAGGAATTCCTGCCAGGTGGATCAACAGCATGACCATGACAGCATGGAGCCGTGCCAAAGCAAGAATACAACAACGAAGGGTTGGTGCTGACACGATGAAAGTTCTCCAGTCTACCTACCTTCCTGGTGTGAGTGATTTCATCCACAACATCCATGCCAAAAATGGAGTTTGGTGCAGCATCATTATCCACCCAATATCAAGAAGTTGCTGCACTCCAAACCTGCTGCTGCTTTACCGTCTTTCTCCCCCTCCCCCCCTCCTCCCGCTACCCAACCCGAAGCAAATCAAAGAAATGTGCGCCCCCTCCCTCTCTGTGATTCCGGTTGACAATGTGTGCTTACCACCACCTGAGGTGTGCAATCTCCAAAACGTGGTCTATCAGGTGCCGTGCCTGGACTATAACGCCACTTATATTGGAGAAACGAAACGCTGTCTGGAATTTCGACTTAAGGAACACGTGGGAGACACCCGACGAGTAGAAAAATTGAATGGAATTGCCCAACAGCATCGCAAGACCGACCCACAAAATTGCTTGGGACCAGGCGTCTTTGCTCCTCCACTCCAACACCAAATAAAGAGCACACTTCTCGGCACTTGAATCCCTCGCAATTAAAAGATTTTATCATCGACGAGTGCCTCTCGTGATACTTACTGGCCCTTCCCCAGAACCTGATTGAGGTCTTGTCCCATTGCCTCTGCTTGCCAAACTAAACACGAAGTTGACAGCAGTCGTCCAGCAGCCCTCTAGTGAATTACGTAAAGATTAGCGGTCGGCGGCACGTGCACGGAAATTTAAAGTGCAACATGGAGTGAGTGTACATCGAATGAACGTTCTCTGCCTCGAAAATTTATGTTGCCCATATTTTAACATGGCTACTAAGAAGTCCATGAACTAAGTTTTTTCTTCTCGCGAGTTTTGTTTTTTTAATCATCGTGATTCTGCAAAAGGAGCATGCTTTCTTGAGACTTGGTACTTGAAATCCTTATATATCCTTGAAATCCATTGGGCCGAAGTGGTTGGTATTTTAAACAGGACTAATGTATAGTTACAATATAAAGTACTTGTCTCTTGATTTTTACTTTGTACATAAAATGTGATGATTGCATTTTTATTTTTCCTGACTTTTCCAGGTTGTCCAGGTGAAAAAATTACCAATTTGCAGTCAATTAAAATGCACTTGTCCTGCCAATACTTGTTTTATGACCAGATTTTAAATCAAAACACTTTACAAGATAACAGTATAATGTACTTACTAAATTAGTCATTTCCTAGGGGTGTAGTGTTGCCATTACAATTTCAATTGAGTTGTACCCTGATCAAATCGGGAGCATCGTATGCAGGACTAATGCAACACGCGGACCGACACGCGAAGGGTTAATAAAAACATGTATAAACAGTATAATTTAAAGTTTCTCTAATTTTTTGAATGCAAAATCTTTCCCCAACTTTTCAAGATTTTTCAGAAGTTATTTTTCTCGGGACATTTCAATAATCATTTGACTTGAACAATTTCCCTGACGTTTCCAGGAAATCAAGGCTGCTAGACAGCCGGTTATAAAGTGTTCACTGTACAGTTGCACCTCATTATAACAATATTATTTTCAAGGTTCTTCAAGCAACAATGCATTTAAAAGTGATTGGTTATAACATTAAACCTGATATAACAGTCTATTTCCAAAGACCCTTGCATATCATTATAAAGAGGTTTCACTGTAGTAGGAAATAAAAATGCACATGCACGATAGAAAACCTCTAACCCAACGTTAACAACTTGTTTGCCACAAAATACTTTTTCATTTCAATTTCCTTTCATTTTTAGTTCCAGTGTTGACATTTTTCAAACGTAAAATTTGTTGTGCCATTTTATTTTGTAACACCATGTTGAAAGATTTCTTGTAAAATTAATACATGTACTTGCATACATCAATGAAAGTAAACGCTGATGAGTAGTAGTGAGCAACCAAGAGGGAAATATATTTTGATGGAAGGAGCTAACGTGGAATTGGTTACGTACTTTGTTCCTTATTCTGTTTTAGAGTTAATTATGAAACGTTTGACATTCTGGAAGACCAAGATGTACGCCAGGGTTTAAAGACGTTTTCTGATTGGCCTACGTTTCCTCAAGTTTACGTCAAAGGAGAGTTCATTGGAGGCCTCGATATCATAAAAGTATGTAAAGATTATTGTCAAAACCCTAAAGTCCCTGCTATAAGGGCAGAGTACGGCCTAATTGTTTGCATGACCGTCGTGTGTGCCAGAGGTGCCGGGTTCGAGTCCTGCATTAGCCACCCCTGGCATTTTCAGGAAGAGAAGGGCCCTGTGATGTTGCGTGGGAATTTCCGTAGCAAAATTGTCTCTGGCTACAGCTGGGTGTGCATCAAAAGCTAGTTATACATGGATAGACCACCAGGCTTCGTCAGCAGCGATGAAGTCAAGTACGATTGCTTTACGTTTCTGACGACACCAAACAATTTTTTTTTTCCAGGTGATAGTAAGGCTTAAAAAAAATTAAAATTATTACTGAATATACGTAATGCAAAGTGGCCTTAGTTAAATTTAAGTGTGGTAATTATTAGAGATTTCAACACTACGATTATTGTTGTACTCAAGATAAACTTAAGTCCCGTTTCTGAGCTTTGTGAAAATGCGATGGAGGTTTTTACTTTGACTAATGCTTGACATGTTGAAAAATCGGAAAAATTAACACTAAAATCAAAACGTAGCACTTTGTTCAGTTGCTTTGGCAAATTTTCGATGAATTTCTTATTAAATGATGGTAAAAATTAATAATAGTAACGTTCATCTTCATCAGGCTTCTTTCTAGTTGTAGTAGGAACTGTGTTTACGTCTTGTCGAACTCGTACTTGCTTGGCAATTTAAACCGTCGCGCTCGCGCTCCACTTCTTCTCGAGTTGTCTGGTGAGGGTTGGGTGTATCAGTTGACTGACGTTGGGAAATTATGGTGGCTGTATGTTCATAAGGAGCAGAGTTCAACAAGCTAGCGTGTAGCCATAACCTACAGTGAACCCATTCGAGATATCGTCAAGCAACGAGAATTCTCCTGCTTCCTCAAAAATAGTGTAAATTAAAAAAAAGATGCTCCTAACGCCACATACTTCTACTCACTGCATCCAAAATACCGGAATCCACCTGCCACATGAAAGCAACAGCAGTAAGCAAGTTCATGAGACACAGATCATGAAACAACAATACCCAACCCCCACACCTATTTCACCAGAAGCAAGACGAAAAGCCAAGTCTCGCAACTAACACCAGCGGTACCACCATAAAACAATACCAAGAAAGGAACTGGCACCCCATTGTCCCAAAACCAAATGGGCTACCTACAAAATTCCCTGCAACGACTGCAACACAATTTACATAGGCGAATCCTCGATCATATTTCGGCCACAAGATCTAAAGAGCCAGACCCAGAAAACGGTATAGCAGCACACACCATAGCCTGGGATGACACCTCCGGGCCTTGGAATCCATAGCCATACGAAAAAACCAGGATTCCCCTTATGAACATGCAGCCACCATCATTTCCCAACGTCAGTCAACTGATACACCCAACCCTCACCAGACGTGGAGCACGCCACGCAACGAACATCGTAAAGATCAGTGGTCGGAGCGCGAGAGCGACGGTTTAAATTGCCAAGCAAGTACGAGTTTGACAAGACGTAAACATAGTTCCTACTACAACTAGAAAGAAGCCGGATGAAGATGAACGTTGCTATAATTGTTACCATCATCTAATAAGAAGTTCAACGAAAATTCGCCAAAACAACTGAACAAAGTGCTACGTTTTGAATTTAGCGTTAATTTTTCCGATTTCTGAGCCTTCCATAAAGGATTTCAATATCGTTGATTTCATGCTAATTACATGCAGATAGGTTTTAACTCCATAGATTGTAATGCTATTTTCGTGAACGTTGGGAACACGCCATCTGTTATAATTAATTGTCCTCCATAGCCAAGTAACAATGCAGCGTCAGTTAACTTATAGTAAATCGAAGGGTTACCACAGAAAATCTTAAGGGTTACCATTCCTTGAATGATAAAAAAATTCTAGAAAACTAACTTTATGTTCTCACATTTCAGCAGACAACTCGCGCTCAAATTCAAAAAGAAACATCCTACTGAATTTGCCTTTTTCTTCAGGCCACCACAAGAAGCTTATTTACATTATTTCCAATGTCCGACTTGCATCGATCGTTGTGGAAATGGCAGACGACTACGAGGCGGCACTCTTTGTTATCTGTTGAGAAGATGCTGGATAGAAGGGTTTGAGGGGCCTTGTAGGTTCATAAGGACAGAACCATGGGAAAAATGTCTTCTGAAATGTTTCGAACATTCAAAGTAGGATGGTTCGTTTTTTCAAAGTTCTCACTTGTTTATGGTTTTTACAATCAAAAGTAATACAATGGGCACTTTATTGGAAATATAATTAATCAGCGACGATTTGCTTTGGGCTGTTCAAGAAACAATTTACAGTTATATTTCATAAGGAGCTCAAAATCAATACGATAAAACAAAGGGACCCATCAAGTTTTCGTCATAGAAAGTAGCGATGTAGAGCCAAAAGAGCTGCCACTAAGTTTACCGTCCCAACTCCGATCACTTAACCTTAACTGACACATTGGTGATTGTCAGTTAAGCTTAAGTGATCACGGTTCGGACGACAAACTTGATGGGGGTTTTTGTATGTCGATTTCATTCCGAGTGAGAAAAATGAAATTTTCTAGATAGTGGGACGTGCCTTTGTGGGGTTAGGGGAAGACAAAACTAAAGGTTACCTATCAGTAGTAGCATAAATGAATTTGATGGCCCACACTGTACAGAGCCTCCGTTGCGTATCTGACTTGTTTCAAAAAATGTTGTATTCGTCAATCAAAATGGTGACTGCACGCACAACTATCAAAAGCTGTCGAAGTTTTAAAACAACAATTTTCAAAGTAAGTGTACATAACTAGTAACAAAACAAGCTCTTGAACAAATTGCTTTTAGTGGCCAGAATTGTACCTACATATCCATTTGGGCGATTACATTCATATTACCTGCGGGAGGTGGTGTTTATGAGCGGGCAGATGTGACGTGGGTTTCCGTTTTGCAGCCTTGCTTTGCCGGAGATGGATAACGGACACAGTAACGTGCTGTGGTTTCGCCAGATAGACGTAAACTTAGTAAAGCCAAAAAAAGATGGATGGATGGATTTTTTTTTTTCAAATGTTAAACTTTTAGATAAACTTTGGTGAGCTCCTTGTTAAAAAAATTTTTTTTTACAGGAATTAAAGGAATCTGGAGAATTAGCAGCCTCACTAAATCCGAAATGACATTGAAGGAGGAGCTAGTAGCATTGGGAAGTTCTGAAAATAAACAGTCTTGTATTTATTATAATGCATACTGGCACCATAGTTAATCATGATCATAACTCAATAAATTTTTTTTAGCACATTTCTATGGTTTGCTTATTATTACCTTACTACTTTATTGTAATGCAGTTTTTGTATAAAATCTTCTTTTACTATGTACTGTAAATTATGCCACGCTATTCAAAAGTGGTTATTTGAATCTACAGCGCAATAGAAACCTCTTTTGAATAGCGTGGCATAAAGTCTTACAGTACAGCGCAATAGAAACCTATCACCCGCCAGCTCATTAGTAGAGGAGCGCGGCAATGCTGGATCTTGCATTGGTTTAAAACTAAGAATCAGCCTGTTGTGCAAAATGCACAATTTAAATAAACCTAGAGTTCAACCTGTTCATGGCATTACAAGCATTGAATATTTGAAACTCAAACCTTATGTAAATATAAGAAATTAGCTAATGCTAAACATTGAGTTTTTAGGCCGACTAACCTAACCAGCATTCATACAGAGCTTGCTGTCATTGAGATGCATAAATGACGAGTTAAACATTAAACCATAGATAGAAGGTTCACAGAATCATTCTATGTAAACAGTTTAATAACAAGGGGCAAAACCAGTCCCTTAGACCTAAACTTACTGTGTGGGGTTTTGGGTCCAAAACGTCCATCATCGATGTCATAAGTTTAATTTTCATAAATATAAATAAATGGGTAGTTTGATCTCATATGTATTGCAACTGCCAGACCATGGCAACCCAGTTATTAATTAGACAGTGTCAACACAGTTATAACGCTGTAAAGGAGTTTGCTATAATTGTAAACTGAATTCTAGACCAAGAATTCGAGGGGGGGGGGACCACGAAGGGGGAACCCAACAACACTGAATTTAAAAACTGTAAAATCCATAGCTATAAAAAGATTATCCCAGACCAGGGCTCATTTAATAACTATGAAATCAGCTGATTAGTCTGCCAAGTTAATTGTAATAGCGATCTCCTTCACAATAGGCACCATTTAAAAATGTGAAAAAGAATGTGAAAAACTTTGAAAAGCTGGTAACATACCTGGAACTTTTAGCTTTTTAAATTATGGAAATGTTAAACATTTGGAAGCAGAATTCCAGCTTAGTTTTTAGATGTAGATTAATACGAGAGACTAAAAATCTTTTTCATTAAATGGTGGCAGTGTATCAAACAGACATGGATCGCTGATCAAATCGGCCAAAATATGTTGGGGATACCAAATGATAAAGCAAGACTGCTTTACATCACAATACTAGTAAATAAGAGACTTAGCCGATTCGCTCGCGTCTCGCTTCGCTCAAGGACATTTCTAGTTTTAACTATTTTGCTGTTGATGCGCAATTCCACACCAAAAAACTATCATGATCATTGTAGTGCACATTTTTCAGTTCATAAACAACCATAACTTGCGCCTACTCTTTCATTTCTCTTTGTTTATGTTAGTAAGTCTTGCTGCTAATTGTGCAGCCTGATCTCTGTTGTCAACAAATTTTTTTATTCAAATAAATTGTGGTGCATAAGCTGCACAATAGAAGCAACCCCACGTTGCCTACAATTTGTGTTAATGCCACAAAACCCCAATAAATTCTTACACCACCTATACATAGGTTTTGTTGTATCACTAGGAATGTTTACTTTATGTGCTACTTTTTGTGCATTAATTTATTTCGCCCCCATCCTAAATGGCAAACCATATAGTGCAGTTTGAACGTAAGTTAGTCCTACCAAACTCATCGCCCAAGCTGCTTGTGTTTTACTACAAATAAGGAGAGAACCCGCTAATGGCTTTACGTATACACTACTAGTCGGTTCTTGCTATTTTAAACGTAACAAACACAGAAGTAAATTATTCTTTATACCCGTTTCTGTTGTCAGTGTACTTGCTTACGGAATTTAGTATTTGATCTTTTTAGTATCTTTGCGAAATGTTATTTAATTGAACTGCTAAGCGGGTATTCTGTCTGTGGTATTGGATTTTAAATAGCCGTAAAGCAACTCCAACAGCCTTCCCACCCGTGCACTGCACGTGCCTCATTCTTGAATGACGGTTATTCAGAAACTCGCAACAAATTTTTACAGCCACGAAAATGCACCTAAACGAAATCCGGATTAATTTCCTGTCTTCCGACATCTTTCCCGAGGAGAAGAGGTATATACATACCTACAAACCCACTGCAAGTTTTTAATGATAAGATGCTTCGCGGAATAATGTGTCCAGTTTAGTTTTATTACTATTAGATATTTCACTAAAAACATCATTACACATTTGTAAGGCTGTACCGAACCGAACAAACCGAACCGAACATGGCCGAAAAGAGGGTGTTCGGTTCGGTTCGGTGTTCGGTCTTTCAAATGCAAAATACCAAATCGAACATATTTTCACTTCTAATCAACGGATTTTGATGTTTGAATACACCATTTTGAAGGTATTTTCACCAGCTTTCTGTTGGTCCAAACCACAAGTTCCTAGCTCTAACGGTTCAGACGTTATAAGGGAAAATGTAAAAGTAGTGGAGATTTTTTGTGTGATTAAACAAGAGTTTCAACATCTATGGACTTACAAGTCTATGTGAAAATACCTAAATTTGTTAAGAAACTCGTGCTTTGATGAATCTTTGTGAACTGAGTTCTTTTACATTTTAGTTTAAGATTGGTTTGGTACATTTTTGTTCGGTTCGGATGTGTTCGGTGTTCGACTTATTTAAGATTTGTTCGGTTTGGTTCGGTTCGGCTGGAAAATTCTCGTTCGGTACAGCCTTACACATTTGTACCAACAGATTGCTTTCACTTGGTTACCACATCGTTTCCACAAGATTCTTGTGGAAGGCTTCAGGAAGTGCTGAATGGATAAGTACTCGTTCCACCAACATCAGTTCTTCATACAATGTTTCTGCTTTCATCCCACCCACATCACTGAGGACTTCAATTAGCCATTTTAACGACAAGGGGAACTTGGATGATAATTTGTGGTAGGAGCCGTGTTTATTTCGTTTATAGTGGACTAGGCTATACTGCTGGTGCGGCCGGTAAACACATAGATTGTGGTTTGATACTTTCAAGCTATGCTTCTTTACTACTTTCTTCTTTTGCTTATTTCCTTTTACCTTGACGTTATTTACACTTTCGTCACTACTGCAAACTTCAGCTGCATGTTCATCATATTTTTGTGCTTCCGCAGTTTTTTTTACCCGGGACTTACTGATTGCAAGTTTCCTTGAATGATTGGCCAAAGATGTCTCTTTAGGTGACTTTTCCTTAACCTTTTTCTTCCACACGGTGTTCTTAATTTCAAGAGTAGCACCTTTTCCTTCAATGTCTGTCCTAAAGCGCTCAGGATGGATGAGGTGACGAACAGTTGTTTTTCGGAAGTCTTGCTTTGTCAGATTGGAATGCTGCAAATCGATGCTTTCCGAGATCAATTTCTTCTCTCTTGCAGAATAGGGAAAGCTAGTCGGCAAAGTGCCTAAAACTGGACTTGACCTTTTGATTTGCGCAATACACTTTAAGGGATGACGGACTGCATCACGAACTGCATCTTTGCACGTACGATCTGGAATGCATAACCATTGTTGCATATTACTGTTTACTAATTTTCTAAGGTTTCAATTCACTTAATGCAATTATAGTATCAAAACAGCCAAAGCGCATGTCATGTCGTTGGTTCTGATCTTTCCAGAAGTCTTTTCTTTTTTTCAATGTGGCCAATGCAGCATTTGCCGCACAAGGCTAAGAATTCCAGCTTTTTGTAAAATTTACGAAACAGTTCCTACAAGCTAATTGCTACAATTTTGATAAATTCTCTTTTTGTTTTTTTTCTCCTATTTCCAGGAATGTTTGTCTTTTATAGTTTACCATCAGAACCAATGACATTACACATGCATTGGTCGTACATAGAATGGGCATGGGCATATATATATATATATATGTACAGTAGAACCTCGATTATCCGAGCTCGGTCAACCGAATCCCTCAATAGGGGTTTTTTTTATATGTCTCTAAATTGACCAATCCATCGTGCGTGCAAAAAAAAATACAACCTCAATAAATGAATGAAAGCGCAAGTTGCATTCTCTTTTCCTGCAGCTAGCCAGTGGAGACTATTTTTATCTTTCCCTCCCCTCCCTCTTTCCCTCACCACTGAGATTTCCACAGCGCTGCTTGGCTGGACCGGACGAGTTCATTGTGCTCGACAGAGGGGAGCAGGGCTGCTCCATTCTCAAGCACAATGAACTCGCCCGGCCAAACAGCGCATTGAGTCAGCAACACGTGTCATTCATACGGCCGTGTTTCGGACAGCATTATTTTAATCAATCCGTTTTAAAATCAAACTAAAAAATGTCTCAAAAACGTAAACGTTTTGTTTTAAACAGAAGACGATTGCGGACCCCACTACGAGCGATAGTTACCGTGGTATCGCGCTTATGAGTACGATCGCTAAACTTCTGAACCTGGTTATCTTGAGT
Organism: Lithobius niger; assembly: GCA_023313725.1. Taxonomy (NCBI): domain Eukaryota; kingdom Metazoa; phylum Arthropoda; class Chilopoda; order Lithobiomorpha; family Lithobiidae; genus Lithobius; species Lithobius niger. Next base: position 13,188 of record JAHWFP010202319.1, on the reverse strand, counting down.
CGCATTAAAGCCCAGACTTCCGCTTGTGATGCCCAATCCGGATTTAACAGGGAGCACTCCACCTCGATGGCTGTGTATGCAGTGAATGAAAATGCCTGCTTCGTAGATGTGACTTACGCCTTCGATAAGGCGGCACATAGCTCTGTGTTTCAAGCTCCTCGACAGAGAGGTCTTCCATCTTATATTACCGACTTTATCGCTAATTGCTATAAAAGGCAAGCCATTCAGGTGAGCTGGGAAGGACTCCTTTCTGACTTCTTTATGGCAACGTGTGGAGTGCGACAAGAAAGTCCCCTATCTCCTTTCCTCTTCTGTCTGGTCCTCGATGGAGCTATTGCCAGCATTTCTAAATTGACCACTGGTTGCAGGGTAAATGGTGTTGCTGTGAACATTGTCGCCTTCGCTGACGATATCGTTCTGCTGGCCCCCAGCTTCTGCTGGATAGGCTGGTGTACTTGGCATTAAAGGACAGTCCCTTGTTATGAGTCAACAAATCAGTTGGAATATTGTTTGGCGGGGGCAATGATCTCAAGGCCCCCCTGCTAATGAGTAACCACACACTGTCGTGGGTGACTAGCTTCCGCTATCTTTATTCTTGGCATAGAGCTTGCAGCCGACTTTTCGGACGATGGCCACCTAAGAAAGGTCCGGAGAGAATTCTGCAGGGCGGCAAACACCGTGCTTCACACTTTCAGTTTTGCTTCTGAAAACCCGTGCAACTGGCCTGTATGGCATGGCTACTTGTCTCTACTTCCGAAAAGCAACTGCGAAGGAGCTTGCCATTGTCTACCATGGAGCTATCAAGAGAGTTCAGCACTTACCTCGGCAAAGTCACAATCGTCAAGCTTGCCGGGATGGCAAGATGTTCACGCTCGACCTCGCGGTTTTTTTGAAGCAAGCCAACCTTTGGGGAGCTATTCTTGCATCGGCAACAGGCTGGTGAAGGCGTGTAGAGGTGGTCCCGAAGGTTGGGGCAGCGGACTTGGAGGCACGGTTGCTGAAGGTCTGCTTGCACTTGGTGGTTGGTGTAAGTTAAGGTCACCAACGGACCTGAGGTCTCTGCGGCAGCGTGCCCACGATCACGTCCAGGGGATGGCTGTCCTACAAGATTCTGAGGCCATCTGCTACCCTAATTCCTTGCCCTGGGGCTATGGTTGTCCCTCACCCCTTATATTTACTTGCTGTTGTCAGTTATGTTTTTGTTTTTTATTCTAAGTTTGTACCTTGTGTACGGTAAATAAATAAACAAACAAATAAATAAATGAAAAAAAGCTGGAGATCATGAAGAAATTAAAAGCTGGTGGTGGTGTTAAAAAATTGGCTGGAGAATACGGATTAGGAGTCTCTACGGTAAGTGATTTGAAACGAAATGGCGAAAAAATACAAAATTTTGCAACCACATTGGAAACGACGCAAGGATCCACTAAAAAATGCACCATGAAATTGGCCGAAGACGAAAAGCTTGACAAGACTGTTTACATGTGGTTTGTTCAAAAAAGAAGTGAAGGAGTCCCGATTTCTGCTCCCATGATACAGGAGAGCCAAAATATTCAATGAAAAACTTGGAAACAAATCAGAATTTCCAAGCTAGCAGTGGCTGGTTACAACGTTTTAAGAACAGGCATGGCATTCGTCAATTGAGCATTGAAGGGCAGAAATTGTCGGCAAATACGTAAGAAGCACAGAAATTTATTGAAAAGTTTAAAAAAATTATCGAAGATAAAGGTTTAACAGCTGATCAAATATACAACTGTGATGAAACAGGGCTGTATTGGAAAGCTCTACCTTCAATGACACTTGCTGCTAAAAATGAAACCACAGCTCCAGGGCGAAAAATGATGAAAGATCGTGTAACCGTCCTTGCATGTGCAAACGCGTCTGGCAATCACTGCCTACTGCTTGCCGTCATAGGCAAAAGTCGTAACCCGCGATGTTTTAAGAATGTAAACATGCGTGCGCTACCAGTGAAATATTTATCACAGAAAAAAGCATGAATGGATTCAGAATCATTTTCCGAGTGGTTCCACAATATTTTCGTTCCGGCAGCTAAAAAAGACTTATTGAAACGTGGTTTAACGACAGCTGTGCTTTTTATGGATAATGCACCAGCACACCCAGACTCTGAAACGCTACAAGCCGATGGGATTAGCTGCTTTTTTTTTTGCTACCAAACACAACTTCTGTGCTGCAACCTCTTGATCAAGGAGTTTTGGAGAGCCTGAAATGTCGCTACCGGAAATTATTGCTACGGAAGCTACTTATTGAAGACGAAGATACACCTGATGACGTGGTATCATTTTGGAAAGCCCTAAATGTGAAAGAATGTTGCTACATGATTGGAGAGGCCTGGGATTTCCTTCCACAATGCACTATTCAAAGAAGTTTTAGAAAGCTATGCCCTTATTTTAGTGAAAATAACGACAACAGCAGTGGAAACTCAAGGTGGCCTTAACGAATTCATGGATTTATTTCAAGAAATTCCAGGGTGTGAAAGCTATGATAACGACGATGTAAGCCAATGGCTTGATATGGATCGGGATGACCCAGGGTACTATTTATTGGATGACGATGAGTTAGTTGTTCAAGTAACAATTCCGAATGACGAAGACAACAGTGAAGCTGGCAAACAAACGGTAACAAACAGTGAAGCTGAGAACATGCTGACAAAGTGCATGTTGTGGTTGGAAGCTAGAGCTAATGTTGACCCACTACAATTGCTGATGCTCAAACGCTTACGGGACGATGCAGCTCAAAGTCGGATGAGCAGCCTCAAACAAACTAAGCTCACCTCATTTTTGACTTAATTTTAACTACAATAGACACTCAATAGATACAATAACTTCAATAAGTACAATTTTATTGTGAAATATGATGCTGAATGTGTAGGATGTTTAATTTGAAATACAGTAAGTACAAATTGCAACAACAAAAAATTGATTTTTTTCTTATAGACAGACCTATTAAAACGTTATTTTTAGCAGAAATTCAATTATCTGAATTTTTTCGATTTTCCGAACCCCCACCAGTCCCAATTAGTTCGGATAATCGAGGTTCTACTGTATATAACAGGAGATAAAGCGAAATGAGTACAAAATGATTAAAGACACATGATGGCTGCGAAATTTTTTTAACCATTTATTGCGACAATTTCTGCTGCAAGCTGAACCAAATTCAAAGATTTTTTTTTAGCATTTCTGCGGCCGTTATTCCGCGAAAAAAACCTTGTGTTACACAGCCTAAAGCTGCTTAGAGCTAATTAAGTGGTCAAGAGCGCACACATGGGTTTTTTCTTAGTGCATTAAAGGTTTTTAATACCACTGTATTAAAAAAAATCCGTTCATGCATTAGCGTTTCCACCGAATACTTCGTGGAGCCATAACGATCATCAGCCCTTCGTTCCATTCACGAGATCGCCTCGAAACGAATCTAAGGGCCCTTCAGAGGCATGTCACAACTAAAAATTTGTTTCACATTTTTGATAGGTTTTCTTAGGATCTAAAGAAAAACTTCTATCAAATTTCCAACATTTGCACGCTGTACCTGGCATTAAAACAACCCGAGTGAAGTTCACAACGTAAACAGCGTTAACCAATGTCAAAGTTTCAACTTACAGTACACGGAATGATAACATCCACTGGATATTCTTCTGTCACAATGCCTGTTATTACTTCCAAAATCATTATTTTATGTTTAATTACCGTAAAAATAGTTTCAAGTTGTTTAATTTCCATCAATATTCACGATCGTGGCAAGCTCACTCCTGTAGAACGGCATCACTTAGTGTGACGTCATCTTAATTGGTAATAACCGGCTGCCCGCCAAGCGACGCGCTCCTACTAGTGCCAATGGATGCAACCTTGACCCGCTTCGCGTGATGTCACTGGTGGTCACGTGCCGCGAACGAACCAATCAGCGCTCGCGATGCCGAAGAGTTTGCACAAAGACCGCTGCAATGGCACATTTCATTCGAGGAATACAGGCAGCGACCTACGAGTTAATGACGTCATTTTTTGCTGGCCAGAAAATTAGGATTCCCCTCTCTCGAACGCGACCAAGTTTGATGGCGGCTGTGCGTTGTGTTGTTCCGGAGATACGATCGTTTGAACCGAAGGCTATTTTCAGCAAATAAAACGCATTTTCACGTAAATTTTGGCGAAAGATGCCAACAATAACATCGATTAAGGTAATAAAAGATGATGTTGAATTATATTAACCGAAAATATACGTTCCAAAATACCTAATTCAATCGGAATTGCACCTCCGATGTACGCCACGGATTCAATTTCTGTTGTTGATCGCGAACTGAGGCAGAAATTCCGCCGCTCGTCGGGAATGTGACTAAAATTTATCTGTTTGACTTGAGAGCAAATTTTTTTTTGAAAACAGATTTCTGCGAGTCATTTTTGGAATCTGCAGATACAGTACCACCAATACACAACTCTAAGAATTTTTTAATAGGGTTGAGTTTTAAAATACCTGCGATGTACGCGAAAAAATGGCGATCGCGGTACTTGTCTTTAAATGTTCAGCAAATAATGCAACAGGGTACGCATGTCAATCAATTCACAGTACAATGAAAAAAGGCGAGCTTGTTTATTTTTAGCGCGGGGGTTGTGTCTATTAGCAGTAACAATAACTCGTAAACGAATTTCACGGTAGCAATGAAAAAAAGGTGAGCTCGTTCATTCTTGGCGGGCGGCCGGCCGGCAAGTAATATCAAGGGTAATGTTGTTAGTTTGTATTTAGGGGGCATGAAGCCAATTGGGGTAATGTCGATTACTAGTGACAATCACAAACGAATAATTACGACATGTATTGTTGACGGAAAACTCTGGTCAAGCAAACTTGGGGCCCAAACAGAAACAAACGTCAGTCCGACAAAAAACATCTGTGCTTATGCTGGGGTACAGGTGTTCATTGTAACAACCAATCCAAAGAATTGGTTGTAATGATGCTGGAATCCCTGACTATTCAACATCACGTCCGAGAAAAGGCCATGTTGATGAATACCCTGGGAACTTCTAAACCAGTCATTCAGTTTCTGGTGCGAAAAGAGTTCAGGAAGCATCCAAGAAGAAAATGGAAAACAGGCCACGTTAACCTGCCAAAATTCAAATAACGCCAGGACTTGACTAGGTGAGGTTGTGAGAAATGTGCCTGATGAAGATAGTCAGATGGGTTTTTACATCTCCAGCACCATATACTATTGAAAGTTCACAAGATTGGAAACTTGCAAACTTTTGAAATTGTGCGTGTAAGTGCTTCGTTTACAATGGTTTCTATTTTTCAACATAAGCATGTTGACGTTTTTAGATCAATCCAAATTACATTTTAGAACATTACAAATTTGAAAATGCTGGCTAACTAGGCCACTAAAATGAGCATTATTATTCACTTCACCGTAATTATGTGTGCCTTTTAAGGTGAATTCACTGTGGGAAGAAACAAACTTCGATACAAACTCCCTTCAGACAAAATTGTGATTTCCACCTATTTAACTTACATCTTTCGGATCTCCGGACGGACATCTTTCCTTTAGCCTTGTAACCGCATTCAAGGTAATAGCCAACTAACTGATCGATGTTTTTGCATTTTTCTGGTTGCCTAAAATATAAAGTAACCAATTAATAAACTTTAGAGTCACAAACTTTGTTAAGTACAGGAAATTAACAGTGGCTTGCAATTGAGCAGTTTGTTTTTAAACTTGCACTTACTCAACACACTCAAATATGAAGTTCTGTTGCAGCAAACGATGACGTGACGTTATGTAGATTTTCCAATCTTCCCAAATAAATGGTCTTGTGTCTAAGACAAGCACAAGAAAAGAAGTTTGTTCATTAGTGTTACAAAGCAAAGCAAACGCCACCATTGAATGAAAGCAACAACTGGAGCAATACTGTCGTAGAAAGTTGTCTACAAATGGAAACCTACGAAAAATGTAAAGGAGCATTAAATGCCTACTAGGGGCCATTCATGTCTCTGCTCTTGAAATAGTAGACTTGTGGTTAGGCTTCAAATGTGCGAGGCGACGAGGCTATGTTGGAGAGCAATAACTGAAATACAACCTATTTTCTAGCCTTACTTCACCGCCTACACCTCCGCCAACCATTTCGACTCCACCTCTCCCTCCCTACTTCCTAAAACCCTCACTGCTACTCCACGAGGAGCAAGATCAGGTAGCAATCCTTGTTTTTCATTTAAATGAGATTTAAATTTTTGGCAATTTGAGCATCAAATGAGCAATTTAAGCTAATACTAAAGGGAAGTATTTTGCAGATAGTAAGAACAAACATTTTGATCAAGTCTAACATCAAGAGCGAGGCCCGCCATAAAGTGCTCGAATCTTTGGCCATTAAGAGAATTTCTCACCAGGGGATTCCCGTTATAAACCTCACTGGCCCCCACATAAGAAGACATCAACAACTGATCTCAAGTGCTTGCCGCTTAGTTATAAGAGCAATGGAATTTTGACTATAAAGATCTGTGGACACCTCCTTAAACCGCCTTGTTCGGATCTTTCCAAAAACGGAGATCTCTGAAAATTTTAAGTATATTTGTGAAAGTAACGTGTCGTGCTTTCCTATCGTGGAATAAATGTTATTTTTTTTGTTGTATATACTTCGATTTTCTCTAGAAGTGTTCATCTTGCGTCCAGCAAAGTGATCCACAAGCTCTGAGGCTGAATTTAGGAAAGTGATCAGAAGTCCCGATACCGAATTGAAAAGCAAGTTGAATTTGTACAATGTGTGAAGTAGTTAATTTTTATCTATTTATTTTGCTCTGACCGCATAGAAGGTGTAATAGGGAGAATGAAAGAATAACATTAATGTCCGACACAGGGAACATGTCCAAAGAGTCTGCAGATAAGGCGCATTATACTACATCCTGGAGAACCGCCATACCCTGGATGTGTTCATCAGCACGCAGCCTCAGGGATGTCCAAGGTCCGTCCGGATCGCATACCAGCCACCAATGCACATCAACTCCTGGGCTACTGCTCATCCCAAGCCATAACCACAACTGTGTGTGCCATCTCTGGCAGCATCAGCAACAAGGATGGAACGCCACAGTGTGGCTTGAAGCAAAGGCATGAGGCTGAAAAGTCGGCTCTCCACCATCTCTACATGACTGGTGGTTGCGAGACAACCCTGAAATTGAACTGCGTCCTCTTTATAGCACCAGGTATATACTGGTCAGTTCCCATGGAGTGCCTCTCCTGTATGTGTAACAAGTAGCAATTCCATAGAGCACAAATACCCAAGTTTTCAGCAGTTGCAACTTAACAGCTTCCATGATGGCAAAGCTGAATGTATGCAGCACAGAATTGGCAGTCCTGCGCAGTTCCGCACGGACTTTCTTCAGGTTGTCGTCATCAGAAAAATCATCACAGAGGAAAATTCCCAGGTAACGTACTGACGAAACCCACTCCAATTCAGTCCTGCCGATTGGCAGAGGAGTGACCCGGCTGTCTCCTTTGCCGAAAACCATGCCACAAGACTTCCTAGTTCCTAGCATTAAATTCAGACCCTTGTTGCTGGTCAAGAAAACAAGTTGGCCCAGAAGGAATTGGAGCCCTCTTCGGCTGGGGAAAAGACGCACAATATCATCTGCAAACTGCGACTACGTTCACTATCGTACCATTCAGCTGACAACCAGTTTCAAGCATAGAGAGAATATGGAGAGAATAAAAAATTGACTTTATCGATGGCTTTCACCACATTCACAAAACAAGCATAGCTGTAAGAGCCATAGCTCCGATATCGTTGCACAATCTCCTTCACAGTGTAGAATGTAGTGAAGTCCTGTGCTTCAGGAGGATTTGAGAGGCTACCCGGACTCCAAAAATCAAAAACCTCGGGGAAACACTCAGTTTTTCTGAAGCTCCACACTTCAGCTCCCCCACCCTTACCTGCCAAAGACCTCATTCTTTGGACGTGGATTTCAACATGAAGTTATGGACCAAAATGACACAAGTTTCCTCGGCTTAATAGCCCTACATTATTCCTACGAAAACAGAACTGTAAATTTCCTTCTGGTTCTGCAGCAAAAGCCGCTTGAAAAAGTCACCAAACGGAGCCGTAGCGCTCACGCTTCCGGTCACCATAACTCACAAAACGATGTACATATTGTAATTATTTTAACCTTGTTCTTTTCAGGCATAAAGCCAAACTACACTAACATAGTTGTGTATTAGGAGGGGCTTCCTTAAGGTACTTAACCTCACATATATGTTGGATACAGACTTAGTACCATATTTTTTATTCTGTTTGAATGATCACAAATACCATGAAAAAAGTCCGTCTATCTCAAACATCATTCTCTGCTGAGAAACTTTAACTTATTTTAATGCATTATAGCATTTATACTGAGCTAGTTTATTTAATCTTTTAAATATAACCTTTTGCCCCTTGAACACTACCTCTGCCTAGCGATTTCCTTCAATTACGTTTTAACGGACACACATTTTTGTTGCAAATAGTTTTTGAAATCTCCAACAAAACTCGACCTTGACTACCAAAATCCGATTGTAAATAACTAGCTTCCCGTAGCAAAAACGATCTGTGCTCCTACTATTAATTACGAATGTTAAACTGTGCTTTATCCTTCGTCCCCTTCCTTCAATAGTTGCAAGGCATAACCTTGTAGTTTAATTTTATTGCCCAAAACAAGTTGTCAATACGCTGGTAATTCAAACTTAGCCTTCTGTACAATTCCCTGTTCTTTCAAACAGCTCTGCTTCCAAGCCCTTTGTTAAACCGACTTCTCCTTCCACTTTCCATTGTTCCTCTGGCCCTCAGCCAATCAGAGATGCCTAGCATCCTCGTGCGTCCGCGCTTTGGTCGCCAGAATCCTCTTCTCCAGCATAAAAAAGCCCCAGCCCAAGTTAGTCCTTAGCACAGCTCAGAAGCTAGAGGTGGTCACGGCCGGTCAGGAGTGGAAATGCCCGTTCTGAAGGTTGCCATGCGGGGCAAAGGTAGTGATCAGTATGCGTTACTAGTGTAAATTGAAAGTTTAACTGTAGGACCCCCCAATTCTAAATTTATAGTTTAATTTTAAATTACTTCTAATCTTGAGAATTTTATAGTTGGCAAGCCATCAGCATTTCTGGCCCTCTACCTCCTGTAATGTAAGAGTGGTTCTCTTTCTAAAAAACCAACTTCTTTCTTGTTTTTATTTTTTTAAACGACGTTTTAATCTAAACAGCAGACAGTTTGATCTTTTTGAGGATTCAAAGAAACATAACTGTACGGACTAATTTGAAACTTAGCGGATGCGGTTTTAATTAGAGGGTTTTTCAGGATTGGACTCAAAAACTTATTTTTTTACTGGACAAATTTGTAAATGTACTAAAAGCTAGTTGTTGTTTTTGAGTTGAATTTTAATGTAAAATTTGTAGTTGCTTTCATGTAACGCTTTCTGTAAACTAGTGAACTTAAATGGAAAAGTGTTGATTCTCTTCCATTTATTTGTTTTATTAAAAACCAAGAGTTTTAAACTACAAACTTGTTCCCTAGTGGATTAATTGCTTAGAGTTGATAAAGAACATGTAGCTCATTTTTATTTCTAAACTCCCGTTAGCTTTTAACTGTACCCACCGGTGGTGGCAGCTTAGAACAGATAGAAAGTTACTGGATAGGTCTATTTTATGTAGATAGGAAAAACATCTTCACTCCCTCCGGGATGGAGGCCCTACTGTGCTGTTATACGTCAAAAATAGTCAAAAAGTCGACATAAAGAGTACTGTCTAAGAAGCCGAAGTCAACCAAGATGTCGGGGTTGCTACAAGCACCTATGTCGTAGCATCCGCCATTACAAGAAGTACCCAAATTGGGCATCAAGCGTAGAGGTTGAGTTTTGATGCGTTGCAGTAGCACAAGAATCAGTAGCTTGGTAATGGGACTCATCAGTGCAATGCAACGGTAGCTTTCACTAAAGTCAATGTTTTTCAAGATGGTCTCTTTCGTGGTAGACTGGAGAGTGGCAATGGGATAAAGCTGCTGAAAGAATGAGTGCGACCAAGCTGAGACATCTGACAATCAAAGTGAAGGTGTTCAGCATTTTAAGCCATCCAATTCCGCAGCTATGTTATTCTTCATTGCCCAAAGGAGATGGTTAGACTTCGGCAGGACTAATTCGTGGAGGAGGAAGCTGTTGTCGATTTATGGAGTGGGCTGTTGTCCTGGTTCAGGCTTTCTGGAAGGAAGCTCGGATGCAGCAAACAGGTCTGCAAACTTCTTTCCACAAGTTGCAGGAAATGAACCGCTAGCAACATCCACTGTAGTGGCAACCGGGCGAAGAGCACATGAGGTTTGACGATAGCAGCCCAAAATGCAACTTTGTCTCTTGCACGCATAGTATCCTGGAGGGCAGTCATTCTTACAGTCCAGCACAATCCACCATTGAAGGCCTTTCTCGATTCCCTACTAGCTTCAAAAAATGACTCCTGCTCTGCCTGCAATCTTGTACCCATTGCATGTGGGTTTGTTGGTGAGTATTATACAGTGGCCTACATGGTTGTACCAGCCACGGATGCTGTGTGGGCCTAAAGCTGTAGTGCGGCTAGGAAGAGTAAGCTTGGCAGAGAGAGAGCACTGCACTCAACAGTGCTGCTTCATGGTAAATGTCTTGCCGATACGCTTTGCTTGTACAGTTACGATCCCTGCAAGTCAACCCGTCGGATGGCATTAAGTGATTAAGTAAAGAAGGCCATTGGTAACAGGGTCAGCATACAGCCTTTTTCTGAAGTGATTGCATTTCTCCACAGGCTCTTGTTTGGCCGGAAGGCTTACTGGGCAAGCCCTTCTTCGTTCGCCTTAGTGGCAGCTGCGACGCGACACCCATGGCATACAGTCAAAACCCACAGTCTCCTAGTCAACCTACAAGTTGATGACAGCCTGAGCCTGTGCCATGCGCTTAGTGCCGCAGATATGGTCAATCAGGGAATGACTGATATAGGTACAAGTATCAGCTTGGAGGCAGCTGGGCACACCTCACACACATGGCCTAATATACTAAAAAAAACAAAAATCACTTTACCTTAAATCAGCACAGAAGGCTGATTCCAAGTCGCAGAAAACGGTTAAAACGATTATTGACCCTTACGCAAAACAAAAGCCTTATCGTTAATAGGCCTATTCTCTATATGCACATTTACACATTTCTAAAGCTATTCGCCAATGTCGCACGTTGCTCTATGTTAAGTAAAGAACGTTGGCTTCATTCGCAACTAAACCATTAAAAAGGCGTTTTTTTTTGGTCACCTGACAAAATGCCTTTTTTTTTTTAAACTGTACAGACAGGAATGAGATCCATTTCTTGAATTTTGTACTTGCGCTATGGAAAATGCCACGATTCAAACGAGACAAAGCAATCTCGCAGCAAAAGCCATTTTTATCATACGTGTTTATTTAGCAGATAATTATCGCTTCCATTATTAAAATATTTTGCATTTTAGTAGCAAATTATGGCATAGAGAATTCTTTTTCCTCTAAGTTTTTAAATATTTGTGTGCTTGTGCACACACGTTTTATTCATATTTGATTTGATTTGCATATTAATTTGGAAGTGGCTATTTACAGGTACAGTACCTGCAAACAACTGGCTATTTACAGGTACTGTACCTGCAAGTAATCAACTATTTACAGGTACTGTACCAGTGAGCTATTAATTTTCACAATAATTATTCACTAATTTGGTTTAAAAAAAGCATATGGCGTTTGTGTTTGCTCGGTAGGCGCGGCCCCTTAGCGAACACAAAAACCGTACAAATGTACGGACTATGGCGCTACAAATTGATCATTTTAAGTTGGTTCAATACATTTTTGTGCTCTAAAACCAACTTCCAATACATGTTGGAGCCATTTGAAATCAATTTCAGAAGAAGATCGAGTATTGTAAATTTAGCTAGCAGCTGTCAAGGAAGCTCAGGCTCATGTCTACCATCCATACCTCGGCAACGAGTTCAGAGAAATGGCACTGTCTATGCAGGTCGGCGTTAGTCCCGACAATAAGTAACAGACCAGTGTTTACGTCCCGTAAACTCAATCTCCCCGAGCACTTGGAGTAGTCCTAGTCCTTCACAAGTAGCTACGTTGCACCTATACGTCAGGGCATGGCTAATCTATCCTGGCTCTGGACCCTAAAAGACCACCCAACTACGTGGCTGCTGTCGTAGGTGGGAATGGATGGACATTGGCGGCTCGGAGATTTTATCCACAACGCCGCCACACCACCTGTACAGCTATCCTGCATGAAGTGTCTCGAAAGTGTCCACTGGTGAGACAGCCAGCAACGGCATGGAAGTCCTGTGAATGTCATTCACCTAAAGTCACGCAGCCAGATTTCCTGAAGCATCACATTTGCTTGGGCGTACAGCTTTTCCAGTTCAGTTCTGGCATATTTTATACTATCATAGTTCTAAGGGATAAAATTTAACGGACTAAGTTTAATAACTAAAGCCTACATTAGTCGCCTGAAGCCACCAAACGTACGACCTTACTTCTGTGGCAATTGGCCACTTGTTGCTATCTAACACTTAACCTAATGGGAATGGTTGCACGGAATGAGTGGGAAAGCCTCCTTTCTTCCACAAGTTTATGGAGGAACTTGCACTGGATATTAGGAGACTGGATGGATGTTGGGTAGTTCAGCAATGCAGCTTGCAACTGTTCGTGCACATACATGTATGGGCCTACATATACATTGTAAAGAGCCTTGGTCTTGCCGATATTTTGCAGCAAAATATGTAGCTTTTTAAGGGGAGGGCATTAACTATTATTTACATTACAGCACTTTAAGGGGATGTTTAATGGGCAATGTAGAATATAATAGCATACTTACCTGGTAACAATTTCCACAACTTGCGTGAATACTTGTCTTGTTTACTACAAATTAATAAAACATTGAGTACAGTTTGTACAAGCTAACAATTTTCAAAAGTATTGGTTTTTTTTTTTTAATAAAGACTTACATTTCAGATTTCCCATCCAGGCCAAATAGCAGCTTTAAAATAACAATGATGAATGCAAGTGCACGCCCTTCATAGTTTGGGATAGGGTACACTTTTTTGCTTCCGTTCTTTTGAGTAATATAGTTAACTGAAAACTGACTGGGATGAGCTGTGGCTAAATTGTGAATTAGGCAATGAAATTCACCTGCAATAAAAAAAAAATATATGTGAGTGCAAAA
>JAHWFP010202318.1:0-30758 GCA_023313725.1 Lithobius niger | reverse complement strand
CTCTAGTTTAACTCTCTCTAGTTTAACTCTCTCTAGTTTAACTCTCTCAAGTTTAACTCTCTCTAGTTTAACTCTCTCTAGTTTAACTCTCTCTAGCTTAACTCTCTAGTTTAACTCTCTCTCTAGTTTAACTCTCTAGTTTAACTCTCTAGTTTACTCTCTCTATGCATAGGTTAAGCCTTTCATCTTCCTTCAACGCATTACATATACGCTTTGAAGAAAAACGAAAGGCTTAATCGCATTTACAAATAGAATTCAATGACAAGAAGGAAACAATAATTATCGGAACCTCTGAGATGTGGCTTAGCGTGCGTCTCACAAACAAAAACACACAGGAGTAAAAAAAATAATAAAATCGTAGCCAAAACACAAATATTTGAGTTCAAGGCTTCACTCCATCACGCTGCCAAAGTTGCGTCAACACCACAAGCTAGTGGAATTAACCTCGCCAAATCGACAACTAGATTTTATTAGAAATAAAAAAAAAAAAAGAAATAAAAAAACAGGCCAACAATACGCTTATCTTCGTTTATTTACTTGACGGTCCACAAAAGGACGCTACCATTCAGGACAAAACATTTCCATGGCAAAATAACGTCCGTTTGGCGCGGCGCTTTAAAAAACAACACAAACAAGTTTCAACCTTCAGAGTTGGAACCCATCCAACTTCTTATATTTTGTAAATAAGCATCATCGTGATGCACTATCATTCAATCAACTGGCCAAAAAGAATAAATGAAAAGAAAAAGAAGAAACGAAATAAGGGCAGAAACTACGCAGGAAACGACGACGAACTCGAAAGATAATTTTTTTTTTCCTACCGGATCAAAATACTGCTTTATTCCAAGGGTATCAAGCACGAGGCAACTACCCAACGCGGTTATGTAACATTCACGTGTTTTAACGGACAAGTCGGAGTGGTCAGACACACGTTGGAAGAGAAGGCGGCGGAAGCTTTTTAGTTTTGATATTTAAACGCAATTGAAATGCGATGCAAAATATCAGTTAGGGACTGGTTATTTATCTCCGAAGAGAGGTGGAGAAGGCGGAAGGAATTGGGGAGGTTATGGATTTTTGTGGACCCTCTCGGGGAGGGTGGGGGGGGGAATTGTTACGTCCCGTTTCGTCAAAAAGAAAGATTAACAGCTTTTTCCCTTAGAGGCCAATCCCGTTTCGCCAAAAACCGTTTACGAAATTTTAGGCACACGAAACATTTAAACAAATGGTCAGACATTTATAGACAAACACCCGTTTTGCAGAATAATGTGTTTCAAATTACGTGCTTTGCTCACGCTGCCGCGCTCGCTGCGGCTAAACACATAACATCATAAACCGCAACTAACCACAAATTAGGCATGCCTCTTTAACTTCTGCTATGTTAAATTTTTTAAGAATATTTTGAATCTGCAAAACGGGAATTCCCGTTTGGGAAAGGGTAACCATCACGTGTGTAACTAACTATTCTTAAAAGAGAACCATGGCATTGACGTAGTGACGACCAAGCGTTCTAAACAATACTTAAAGTACACGATTTTCCGTCTGTTTTGTTAGTTTTCAAAAAGCTATTAAATCAATTGGTCTTATTCTACCGATGCTTGTCTCTGTTAAATGTTTGCCTTTTAAAGCCACATTACACAGAAATATGATATTAAATTTCGTGTTAAGTAAAATTTTGTCAAATTCGTTTTGGCGAAACGGGATTGGCCCTCCGAGGCAAAAGCTGTTAAGCTCAGGAGTACTATGGACGACGGTTTCGCGTTGAAAGACCTCGTTAGAGGTTAGCCAAAGTTTTCTTGAGATATTCTGTTTAGCAAATAGTCTTTTGTCCTTATACACTGCAACTCACCCACACTTGCACTTTAAGTTCCTCGGATCAGAATTGAACAACTGTATCTGGTTTTTGAGGAGATGTGGCTGACACAAATTGCTCCTAGCCCCTTTTTTGGCAAAGTCATATTGATTCGAAATGTGACACGTCGAATTAAAAAATGCACTTTATCAATTTGGACCAAAAAATATATCTTTCCAAAACAAAACTTGTTAAGGGTTCCTGCCTAGCTTTTCGACCGTTTGAAGTCGTGATATCAAACACCAAGTTCTTTCGTCACGTTAATCCCACCGACTAAGACTTCAAACGTTAAATGAAGTATTTGAAAATTGCGCAGTAAACTACTTTTAAGATTTTTCATTTAACCTTCGAACTACTACTTGGTGATATTAACTTGGCGTTGGTATCATGACTTCAAATGGCCGAAAAGCTTGGCGGGAATCCTTAACAAGTTTCGTCTTGCGGAGATCCTACTTTCTATCCGATTCTACGATCATAATACATGGTAGCTTCAACAAGCACTGTTGTTCATTTTTCATTTTTATTTTTGCCCGATTCGGAACGTCGTCGTTGTTGTTTATTTGAACAAGATCCTACATGTTGTTCATTCTGCAAACACGTGAAATGAGACAAATAGAGACGTTGCCCTATGAGCCTACAACGTATTTGCGTGGTATCATGTGTACATATACACTATGATGCACATATGGTGTTTCGCGGTACACATGATCGGAGCGAAAGCACGTTATACATGGGAACAGATGTATGACGGGATGGATGATATTACTACTTTAAATGGCGAAACTAGATGTAACCGACTTTGTACGACTATACATCTGTTATGAATGAATATTAAAATTCTAATCTGCCAGCATTAGTGTTGCGGACTTTATTGAATAAAATTTGAATTACTCGTAATAAGAGTTCACACGAGGGGTGCAAGGGGGACACTGCCTCTACCATTTTAGAAAAATGCCTTTTTTTTTTAATATATACTTTGCTGAATTTCGCAAAATTAAAAAAAAAATTGTTTACCAGGCATACGTTGAGAAGAAATAGTGCCAAAAAAAATTGCACGACACATTTTTACACTTTTGTATGGTGCGGCGGTACCTGAAAAATATCCAACTTCGCATGGCCCAAATAGTGTGCGCACCCGAATTGTGGTTTGTACCAAAAGTTTGCCCCTGCCCTCTCGGAGGTTGTGCACCCCACTGCTCGTAGGCTAATGCTTTGGTGATTATCAGGGGGAAAAAATACTCACAATATTTTACAAGCAAGCTGGTTAACAAATCAACACTTCAATCAGCGAACCGTATTTGTTGTTGAAATCGTCGACAACAAGTTTCGCTGCAGTCGTTGTTGTTGTTACGTTTTTCTGGCAAGCAGCGGAACGACGCCAAATAACCCTGCAGTTATTTACTCCGTTAATGTTTACTCCATGACACACAATGAATTACAAAGGAAGAAAGGTGAACACATTATAGCTAGCCAGATGGTCTGATATAGGCCTACTTGGATTGCTACAATGGCCCTGCAAATACAAAATGAAATACGGGGCTGAAATACACATTCAAATAAAATGCATTTCAGTTTCAAACGTATGTCTATAGGTCCGTATTCCGAACGCTGACTAAAGGACTCGAATCCAAAACTAACTCCATTGAGCAACTATTGAAGTATGGATTTCGTATTCTTCACGACGACGACCGTGGTCAATTTTTTTTTGGAAACGATATTACATATATCATTCCTAGTGACTCAGAAAATCCCTATAGTGTTCCGTACGAAAACAAATAACACACAAATTCTGGATGAAATACAGTGCTAAATGCCTGTAAACTACTCATACAAGTTTGGAATGAAGGTAAACCGTTGTGGGGTCAACGATGTTAAGACTACTGGTTTTATGAAATTAAGGACCGAAAGATAGGATAATCATACCGAAAGTGAATGTGTTACCCCCCCCCCCCCCCTCTGCTGACGAAACACATCTATGCATCTGCATCTCCAAATTCCACGTACTATAGGCGTGCTAACTTTATATATTACGTAAATATATAATATTTATAATATATATATAATATAATATACATGCCTGCGTGCAAGCATAATCAGGGCCCCCACAATGGGGGGGGGGGGGGCAGGTGAACCCGCTGTACCCAGGCCCGGTGACTCAAGGGGCACACGGCCTAAAATTATTTTTTTCGCAAATGAGAGTTTTGATGTCTGTGACTAATATACTCGATTTGCTTGTTAGGCAGGGAAGCTTTCAAACGTAGCAGCCCGGATTAATGGATGAACCAAACCGTTAAGCACAGTTGTGGCCGACGAATGTTATAACACAGTATAACCTTTTTACAATTACAGTCAGGGGAGGGGGCCCCGATGTTGTAGTTAGTCCCAGGCCCCTAATTTTGATGCGGGGGCCCTGAGTATAATTCATGTAATTAAGCTTACACACTTATTGGCTGAAATTTCCCCCGTTTCGCCGAAAATTAAGCTCCGACTAAAATTCGACGAAAAGGGGAATTCCTGTTTGGCCGAATCCCGCCTCGCTGAATCTAAGATGCTTTAAAAATTTGACATGGAGAAGTTAAAGATGCATTCCTAATTGGAAGATATTTATGATTAGTTGCTGTTTCTGATATGTTTAGCTGTACTGAGCGCAGCAACGCGAGCGAGACACGTAATTTGGAAAATAATTATCTGGCGCAACGGGATTTGGCGAAACGGGCCGAAAATTCAAGACACTAGTGAAAATTCGGCTAAACGGGATTCGGCGAAACGGTGATACACTGTTATCCCAGAATGACCGTGTGGGAAAGGTTAATCAATCAAATCTGTCAAAATTGTTAATAAAGCTATCAAATAAATTGTGCGTCCTAAGTAGAGATCATTAGTCACGCAATGGCGGTGGAATTCCTCGGCAATGGCGGCAGAAAATTCTCGAGTGAAAGTAACATCGTTCGACATCGTTTAGAGTAACCGGGACATATTTTTTTTCCTCGTGCGTCAATAGCTATTAGTTTCTAAAACACTGTCATTGTAAAACGATTTAATTTACGAAAAGTTTAAATTTAAATAGTAATACCTATAATGACGACCTGACGGAACCTCTATAATTGCTGCCGGTATTGTTAAACTTGTTTTCAAAACCTACACTGGCCTATTGTGTTTTTATACGCTCCAGTCCATCTGCGTGCAAAATAATTAAGGAAATGCTACGAAAATAGATGATACTTCGGAGTAGGAATAACGTGGAAGCGAAAACCAAAAAATGATTAACGGTATAAATAATACACAATTTAGACATTGTTCGCAAAAGACGTCGCAATTTTGTTTTCGATGGGTCGTTTTGAATGTATATTTTTTTTCTGTTTTTAATTTGACGTGTCACACGTCGAATTAATGTGGTTGTGCCTAAAAAAAGCACTGAATTCGGATCAGCCACATCTCCTCAAAAACCAGACACATTTGATCAATTATGATCAGAGGAACTTAAAAGTCGAGGGGTGGGTGAGTTGCAGTGTAGAAGCACAAAAGGTGTTACGCTCTACAGAATAAAGTTTTGCGATTTGAACTTGGCTAACCTCTAACGAGGTCTTTCAACGTGAAACCGTCGTCCATACTGCACGGAGTGTTGTGACGTCAGCATTACATGCATGCTCTTCGCAATTTTTAGCAAAAAACGGCAGTGGCAGTGTTGAAAA
Organism: Lithobius niger; assembly: GCA_023313725.1. Taxonomy (NCBI): domain Eukaryota; kingdom Metazoa; phylum Arthropoda; class Chilopoda; order Lithobiomorpha; family Lithobiidae; genus Lithobius; species Lithobius niger. The sequence goes on along the minus strand of JAHWFP010202318.1, from coordinate 25,217 downwards.
ATTCCGGGAAATGTGGGTCGAGGTGTCATCGCTCATACTATTTATATTAATTAAAACGAAATTTTATCATAACATTAACTTGCATTACAGGAAACTAATTATTTAAGGCGTCATTTTAAGAAATTTCGTTTCGACAATGATCAGCGTACATAAGCGTCGCAATACCAAATTATCACGTGTGGGGGGGGGGGGGCGCGGAGGGGGGTGGGAGGCGAAACTGCGTTGTACGTCTGGTAGGCGGGAGAGAGGGGGAGTAATTAGCGCCCACTGTCGTGAACTATAGCGGAACTACATCTAGCAAAGGTATGCCGTATGGATAAAAAATGTATGGTGTTTAAAAAAACAAGATTTGAAAAGCGCAACTCTAGAATGAACAAGTCTGTGCTCAGTAGTAGTGACAGCCGATGTGAATATGTCGCATTTCGTATCTATTTACATCATTAAAATGTACGGCGTGTTAATTCATTTATATATCTGCGTATACATTCTGTATATATCAGTATGTTCCGGTAGAAATTCGCGAAAGGTGTTAGAAAGTGGAAATTTCGAATTCATGTTGGGCCCGTTTTCGTCGGACAAGGTTCAGTTTACGATCACACAAAAAAAACATTTGGACGGCAAGGAGGGAAACTGGAAAATACGTCAGCGTTTGTTTACCCTGAAATATCGTTGAATTGCGTGTAAGACTGGCGTGAGTGGAGGGAGGGGGGTGGGGAGGTATATACATTTTTTTTACTTGATTGTTCTTAAAAAAAAAACTGGATTTGCAGTAAATCCAGCATATAAAAAAAATTTAGCAGCAAAGCTTAAACAAAAGCTAGCTACATGAAATTGTGGGGTGCGACATTTTCGTGTGTAAAATAAATTAAAATAAGTTTAAATAAAGCAAGCAATCTTACGTACTCTCAGTGCAGTACGATCCTCCCCTAATTTAATGCTGGATTTACTGCAAAGGAAGGTGTTCGTAGATTTAAAAAGTATAAAAGCCTGATGAAAAAGAACGAAGAGGACGGGAAGCTGTAAAGCAACGAAACTTTCAGATTTTGTTTGGTAACAAAAATAATAGCGTCAGACGAGAACTCCTTATCTGGTCGTTTCTTACATGATCACATGATCATTCATTTGCCGTATTGTAGTAGCAAAAGTTAGGAGACTTTTTTTTTTTTATATATAATGTGCAAGACGCATTCAGACGCACTCAGTGCACCACGCATTCAGAATGTGCAGTAATGTCCTGTTGGTTTGCTGCCTTTCCAACTGCATACGTCAATCGCACATTAATTTTCTATCTTCCTCCAGCATTTCTGTACCAAACAACACGTCGAATTACTGATGCAGTGTTAGTGCGTCCTTGTTTCGAGTTCTCGTTTACGGAAAACGAGCCAAGGTTGAATGTCCTTTTATTATTTTACTGAAGCGAAGTAAACAAAACGGCTTTTAACGTACTTAGTAAATATTATTTTCTGAATAAGCTGACGCATATTGATAAAAATAACTTCCGGATGTAAGCTAACGAAAGGAAAATTACTTCTTACGTTGCGTTTTCTTTAAGACGTTTTTCGGGATTATATCCAGTTAGGACCGTGGCTAGAAGCAGCACGGGGAGGCGGGGGTGGGGGGACACTAAACACTATCCAAAACAAGACTTCAGAGGGCATAACTTTGTAGGACATGAATTTGTGTAGTGCGCGTTTTTTTTCTTAAGTCTGGATTTTTCCCCAACAAATATTCAATCTGCAAGTATTAGCACGAGTCTACAAAATGCTTACACTTCTACAGACGTGGGAGTGTCAATGCCACCGCCAGTCTTATTAAAAAAAAAAAACGCACCACTAAAAGGCGTCAACTTTCCGACGCGCACGTGAACTGGCGTGGAGTCAGGAGGTGAATAGGCGATTTCTACCAGTCGGCCTTGGCCTGAAGATGTCCTTCCTGCTTCAGTCGTGGAACGCGGTAGTATGCAGAATTGCCGTATGCCTGGGCTAACCGAAGCACGAGTGGTTTTTTCGTGCTTATCTCTTGCGTTAAAACATGGTTAAAACCAAGCATTTATGGGGTTGGGGAGGAGAATTTGTGACTGAGACCCCTTCTGAAACGTCTTAGATTTATTCCTATTAGTTCCGTCCAAGTTAAGAGGGCGCCATGAGTTTTATGTGGGAATTTCTCAGTTTTCAGCCTAAGAGGCAGCAGGACAGGGAATTCCAACCGGTTTAGTGGCTTTATCATCTTCCTTGGGTCTCTGCTACGTGAAGAGAAAGATATCTGTTGTTACCATGAGGACAAGGAAGTACGTTCGCCTTTGACCAATCAGAAGGTTCGCTAATTGCAGCCACTATATTGAAATAAAAATGAGACCGTTCCCTACACTCGAATCAGCATCACATAAAAACTAATGCCAACTGATCGAGCTATCATCGTCACTTGCTGGGACAGAGCGTTAATACTGTCCACCACTCATCGATCCTGCTATTACATTATGCGCTTTTAAATTTCAGTTCACTGCTTTACTGCCTTTTAATTATGTTTATATGGTTTTTAAATGTTTCAAAAGGTTTTTAATATGTATTTTTCTAGTTTACTTTTTTATTACCTCTTACTGTGTTTTATTTATTATTATTAAGCAAATGTTGACTTGACTCCAGTTACTTTCTAACTGTTCAGTATTTTACTTATTCTGGTGACGTGAATTGACCTGACCTGCAGCGTGCTTTGTATTTTATTGTTTCCTTTTAAATAATTTTTAGTTTGGCTGGGAGTCAGTGGACCGCAATGGGCCCTTCCCACTCAAGTTGCTTATGCGACAAGTTATTTATTTATTTATTTATTTATGCATTGTTGTAATTTTCAGTATTTCTGCTCTGAAAATACTGAGCAGAAATATTCTGTAAATCAATAAGAGACACGTGTATTTTATATGCTATTTTAATTCAGTTTCTTGATCTAATATGTCTGTTAGACACCGACAAATTAAAAGAATGACACGTGAGCGTCGGCCACAAATTCCATTTCACCATAAGGGGAAAATATCGAACAGCCGAGCGGGGCTAGCCAAGTCCATTATAACAATGGATGGCCCCAACCCAAGGGCGAACGTCGAAAGTGACGCGATGTTGACGTACTCGTTGGCTTTATCGTATGCAAATACGGGGGACGATTCCGTCAAAATTATGTCATTTTTTACGTTCGCGGGTGATGAACAGCTCGCCTCAGATTGCCCGAACCGTGTTTTTTAAACCTGTAGTAGCAACTTTTATTGTGTGCGCGGCGCGTCTTGAGTCCTGCGAGCATTTTATGAACGGCCACGTCTTCCTGGAGGAGGCGGTTTTAACCAACGGCCGCCATTGTTTTTGTAACCACCTTGGATATCAACAAGGCACTCTGCTGCTAAAAACGTACAATCAATTACCTGTGTTCGTTCTGCGGCGAACTCAAGATAGGTCGCGGACACTATAATTTGCTGTACGTTTCCAGAGCAGCAACTTTCTAACACTGCAGAATCAAAGAGTGTCCAAAATCAGTTGGAATAAAGCAAACCACCAATACGTACACGATGAACAAAAACAAGTCCGTTTACTGTTTATCGTAACTGAAACTGAGTCGAAACAGAAGAGCGCAAACAAGCTTCTGACACCGAAATGTTGCTGCAGGGTTAGTTCACGTGAAACTTTACTGCTGTATACAGCTTATTTGTTTGTTACTGTTTAGTAGCCCAGAACATGTCTAATTGGAGCCATGTTGATTTATGTCTTACGAGAATAAAAAAGGCTATTTGCTTAACCTTTCCATATGCAATGTCGCCAGGTTTTAACCTAGCAGCAGGCAAATTATTTTCAAAAGATGCGAAGAAAAAAAACTCAACCCACAGGCAGACCGTGAGTGTTGTGAGGATTTCCTGGGAATCCGAGCACAGCGAGTTAAGCACAGCCGAGTGGAAAGCATTATGGGGAGCAATGGGACGCTCAATCGAGACTGGCCTACAGAACACGAAACTAGCACAAAAAGTAGTTTGCATTCGAAAAGTGCAGGTGCTGACCTCTAACTCCAAGCATGGAGCTTACAAGTGAAGTTAAAGCTGATTAAATACGGGATGACTCACCCTGCTGATTAGATAAGAAAAAGTCACTCAGCACCATTAGGATCTCAGTGGCAATCTTGGATTTTGGCAGCCATCTTAGATATCGGCGGCCATATTGGATCTCAGTGACCATCTTGGATCTCACTGGCCATGTCGGTGGCCATCTTAAATCTCGCAGGTCAGCTCAGCAGCCATCTTGGATCTCGTTGATCATGTCGGTGGCCGTCTTGAATCTCGCAGGCTCCATTAGTGTACAAGGTGAGAGGCCTGATGGTTAGCATAACCGTCTCATCTGCCAGAGGTCCCGGGTTCGAGTCAGTCCTCAGCCACCCCTGGCATTTTCAGGAAGAGAAGGGCCCTGTGGTGTCTCATGCTCATGTCGATTGTTCCATGTTAAAGAACCTAGGAATTTCCGATGGGATTTACCTAGCAAAATTGTCCCTCTCGCCTTCTGGCGCTATAGCTACGGCTGGGAACGCGTCAAAAGCTAAGCCCCATTAGTGTCCAAGTCCACGCTCCAAGGCATAAAAAGAAATCTTGAACCCGCGTCCTAATAGTGATGCGGAGTTCGTTGGTTCGAAACCGGGCGCATCATACCGATGGAATTTACGTCCATGATAAAGACAGAACTAACAGTGTACGATAATGTTGCTGTATTTCCGCAACTCCTGTTGGCATGCGTGATGTTCTGGAAAGCCCAACGAATATCGCCTGTGCTTCGCCTTTAACCCCATAATAAGTTGAATCTGATTTAAAGCCTGACTCGCAGCATCAATTACCAATGTTCTGTTTTTTTTCCTTTCCTACTTTTTCAAGTTCGAACAGAATAATTTGCGAACATGCCCCAATGAACCATTTCGCGATAATGTTTGTCTGTTGATTTCCTTGAGGATGCATATGAAGTATCACTTTACGGAAATTCGCAGAAATTGTTTAGTGTTGATTTCAGGGCAGATCGATGTGACACTTATCAACGACAGGACATTCCGAAAATGCAAATAAAAAGTAGAGAAATTGAACGTGGATAGAGATATAGGTGCTCTATATGTACCTAGAGGAAAATTGTAAATAAGCCAACAGCGAAAATCGTTACACTAGAATAACGTGGTACAGTAAGCCACCTTTATGCACTTACGTTTCATTCAAGTGACTTAACTGGGTTTCAAACTGGCGAACCGGTCCATCTCCAAATTGCTGCGATACCATGATCTTTACCGATGGGCCACTTGTCCACTGGTGTAAAGATAACTCGCTGAACCAGTTATTAAGATCACAACCATGACCAGGGCTCCATTCGACCAAATTTGCTCAGTAACAGGCAATGGGGAGGAAAACAACATCAATATACCGTCAATATACAATCAGTGTTTTGCTTATGACACCAAATTCGGTCGAATGGAGTCCAGGTCATGATTGTGACCTTAATAACTGGTTCAGTGAGTCACCTTTATGTCAGTGGACAAGTGACCATATCGGTAAAGGCAGTATGGCAGTGATATGTAGAACACCGGTTCGAATCCGGGCACGTCACTTGAACGAAACATAAGTGCATAAATATGGCTTACTGTACCACGTTATTCGAGTGAATAATTTTCGCTGATGGCTTATTTCCAATTTTCCTTTATATTATTTACAGCGATTGATGTCTATTTATTGATCTACGTAACATATCTATTGAGACATTAAAATGACAGATTTTCTTTTTTTTTGGGGGGGGGGGGGGGAGGGAAGCGGGATGAAGTCTGATACTAACTTGGTGGGCAGACCATTATCGTGAACTTTAATATTTTACTAATGAAAAAGGCCAAATGGGGAAGGAAATACGTAATGTCATGCCGTTTAAATGCCTCCATATTCTCATGTTCGTCTCCGCTACTTCAGAATTCAGAACACGTGAAACCTCCCTACGACATTTGAAAGTAACAAGCAGTATAATTAAAACGCTACGCATCAAATGCAAGTGTCCATCCGGTTGGCTGTGCGCATATTTCAAATGTAATTTTAAAAATGTTTTGAAATTACGTTTTATTCGTTAATTGTAAATTCTTCATTTAAAAAAATTCTATTTTATTTTTTTTTTAATTGTAAAAGTCATTCTTTTTAAATTCTATTTTATTTGCCAACATTGCATTTTTTTTTAAATTCTAATTTATTCTTCAATCATAAATTCATTTTTTCACGAACGGAGCCATGGTTCCCAGTGGTAAATTATCCGAGTTGCAAGCAAACGTTTTAATAATGTATGTATACAATTTTTAAAATTAAAATTTATAAATGTTCAAAATTTTCAAAATTGTTATGGCTTCTAGTACGTGACACTAGTATCCTTCACTGACATGTTATATTTACAACAAACTATTAGTATTTTTATTGTCTTTGATTAACAAAAAAAAAAAAAACATGTTATCACTACAATATCACCACCACCAAGTAGGCTACGTAATTAAGATACTTTTTACACACTATTCCTTATCGACTAGGTACGACATGCACTCTTTAATTTTAAATGAACAAACTTTCCGGTTCTATTACATTTTTAAGCACTAGGTGGGGGACTTATTAACTGCAAATTCATTCAGATATACTCAAGGTATTTTAGGTCAGCGTAGACTTAAATATGACAGGGAATTACATATTTAATTACCTGGACCCGCGCATGCTGCACAGGGAATTGAATTTCCCGCACTCAGCCTCTCCTGGTATTTAGACTTTTTAGGTATCTAAATCGCGTTTGCAATATTTAACTGTTTGACTAATCCTTAAATGTTTACTCGTCCACAATGCACCTGATGTGACCCTGACTCCGACCTCCGTGCACCGACACATGAATACGTAGTGTTAACGGGACTCCCCCCCGATCCCAACCCGTCCCTTCCCTCGACGGAAAAGTCGTTCACTTGCCACAACCCTCCCATATTTGTTCAACAAGACAACGTTAACGGGACTTTTCGGCCAAGAATTTTTCATTAAAAGTCAACTCATACTCCGCCGACAATATGCCACATTCGACGTGGCCAGACATTTTGCTGCAAAGTAGCACTGATACGCTGCCACTGAGAAAGCCAGCATCCAGTAATCGAGTAAATACAGAATTTCCAGCCAAATGGACTTGGTCTATGGTAAATAACGGAAAATCGTTTCCATGTGTATTTATTAATTTATTAAACCAGTCTAGAACTGGCATTATTTTTGTTTCTTTTTCTTTTCTTTTGCTGTTAGCGGCCACCATATACAGCGTTAATGAAAATTAATGTTAATGAAAATCAATATCAATGATTGATAATTAAGTAGAGCAATAACCCGGAGAGAGATATGTATGCATAGTCAATATCTAAAGACAGGAAACCTTTAGATAGCACGACAAATAGTTCCAGTGAACGAACACGGTTGTAAGGAGGCATCAATTCAAAGGCCCAGTGCAGAAAGATTCATCCGCATTCGATGACAAAGTTGAAAGCTGCCACCTACTTCGCCTATTGTTGGTAGCCATATGATTTAATGCGTGCGGAAAAATAGAAACGGGCCAGAAAAAGAATAAAACGAGGAAGCTGCATAAGAGTCAAGGAAGAAGGATAAGAATAAAAAATAAAAAAGAAAACGTACCTATCGGATATCGTTTAAACCAGGAAAAGAGAGGCAATTTCCTGAAGAACTATCGACTGCGCCTCAATGAAACCAAACGGAGTAGTTTTCCAGAAAATACAACCGACAAACGGACGGATAAGACTGCACCTACTACACTTCCCCATTCACCTTTTTTTTCCAGTTATGCTTGTTTTTTCTGTATAACAATTTTTAATTCCTTGACATAAAACGAAACAAGTCACACACAAGACATTCAAAGACACTAAAAGTTCTTGAGTTAACTCCGCCAAGAAATTATCCTAATCTGACGGAGTTTGTAGCCTTTATTAGTAATTATTTATGGGGAGGGGAGGGGGGGGGGGGAAGGAGGAAAGGAAAATAAATATGACCACAACATTTTCGATGAGCCGGCCCCTTCAAAACCCCTGAGAAAATCTTGACTCCCTTCCCCACTCAAGGTCCAAAAGTAACGTGACTCTCCTACCCCCACCCAAAAAAAAAATGCTGTTATTATTTTCATATGCCTTATTTTCCTGCATCCACGCCAGTTAAACCTGTAGCTACAGATAATTTCGTGTAGCCAAATAAAGTAGCATTTGGACCAACAAGTTAGAAATAGAAATAGAAAATAGACGATGCACGGAGGGGGGGGGGCATCCACCCAACCAAAGACCCAAGCGCCAGATGTTAAGTGGAAGAAGTACCACCATTATGACAGTTTTTTTTTGCCACATGAGGGAGGAAACGGGAGTACCCGGAGGAAACCCTCGTACAACGTGCGGGATACAACCGGAGAAAAACCCGTACATATACACTTCCCATTACCAGGATCGAACCTGTGTCTGTACGAAGCCAGAGGTGTACACTGGGACGCCTATCGAATCTGACGCCTCCGTGCTGGCAGCCACCCATGCAGTACCGTTAGTAGTAACGAAAACGTGCCTCGTTTTTAACTAGATGACGTTGAGGTTGAGTTAAATATATTCTACAAAACACCGATGTTCCTTAGACCCATCTTGCATTTTGCACAAAAAGTATGATGAAGGCACCGTTTGCTTATATACCCAATCCATTGGCCACACCCCTAACAATCAGCATCTGAAAGATAAGAAACCAAGGACCCAGGAGGGCAAGGCTTTTCTATAAAGTTTATTGAAAAAACTACACTAGGTTTGGTACTGATACTTACACCTTCCAAATTGTAAACACTCAGATCATGGGGTTTGGGCAGTGGCCTATTTCCGCATAGGCTAACTAGGCTGCAGCCTAGGGCGCCGATGCCTAGGGGCACCAAAGAAACTCTTGCTTTAAGTTTTCATCTCTATCAATAGAAAGGGGAAAACAATGTTACTAATGGTTCAGTTGGATAGAGAGGGTTTACGCTTCGTAGCAAATTAGTTACTTGCGTAAGATGTGTGCCCCCCCCCCCAACCTTTGTTTTTCAAATACAAAATCCTAAGCAGGCCAACACAAAAATTCACAATATATTGCAAAGAGTCACGATGACCGCTTGAGAAATATCGTAGATGCAATGGCTCATCAAATCGAGTCGGAGTCGACACTGACTAAACAAATTTTTTGTTGGGGTGGATGGGGGGAGGGGGGGGGGGCATTACATGGCCTTGAGCACCCGGCAATGTGTAAAGTGGACTCTTGCTCTGGGGCCAGAAGCTGAGACGCTTTCAGGAATTTTGACTGCTGCTGAGTCGTTTTTGAAGTTCAAAACTGATTATTTTCTTCCAGTTTGGTCAGTGTTTTTTTTTTGTGTGTGCTCGTGTTAAATCCCCTTAAAGTGGCACTATCACCGATTGCAAAAGTCGGCAGAATCTGGGAACATCTCGTACTATCTGGTACCAAGCGAAGGAATGCACAACGGCATTTCTTTTAACGAAACAAATAAGCCACGACATCCTTAATTATTGAGTAAATATTTGGTACGCCCTCGTGCACCTGGGAGCAGGCTGTAAAGGTTAACAATATCATTGCTGCTAGATGGCACCATGGCCGGATTTTTCGTTCGCTTTTCAATCCGTGGTAGTGCCACTTTAACGGGCCTAAAAAAAAAGTATGACCCCCCCCCTCGAGGGGGGCGAAAAATATTACCCCCCCCCCCCAAAAAAAAAAAAGAAGAACGATGTTGCTTTAATCGTGTAGTGTATGTGTAAGGCCTTGATTTAATACTTTAATATTAACGAATGTTATCATGCTTTGGACGAAAAAACAGACAACGAAAGTAATAGAAAGTAAACAAGCTAAAATGATCGAAGGCACGCAAAAAGGAAGTCTACAGAATTTAGAGTTGAAGCTAAAGCGAACCCCAATATTAAGGGCGCACTCAATGTTTCTCGACCTTCCTTACTAAGTTTAGAGGCGCCAGTTTATTTATCTCCTCGTGTTGTGACGCGCTTTTCTCGCTCTTCCACGTGCACGAGGCCACGTGGATGAGACGAACGCCTAAGCTAAATGATTGTTATGTCCACGCGCACACGATATGCTGCGGAATGCTTACTCGTCAGAAGGAAAATTAGCTCAAGAATTACACGATAGTAAGTGTACACAATTAAAATTTGTATTATTTGTTTTTATTTTGCTTTTTTGTGTGCGACTAAAACGTTATATTATTTTAAAACTGAAAATTAATAGTGACTTGGACTGTTTGGCCCTGGATTGGAGATAACAAAGTATTTTATCAGTTTGTAGGATATTCCGAACTGATTATGTTATCAGCAAGTTCCTGCTGCCACGAGGAGGACTTTTTTTTTTATGTATAGTTTTTTTTTCCCCATTTTTTTGTGATGAGAGAAAGTTTGGAAAAAGGAATTCTAAACTTTTGATCTGAATTCAGCAAATCAGGCCGTCATCATTACGGCTATGTAAAAATAAAAGGTACGACCACGGAAAAGACAACTGGAAACTGGCACAAGAAATACAACAATGTTAGCAAGATGATGGAAATGTTGTAGTTTTGTTACTATGAAGGTAACTTCGAAGTTTCAGCTGAATTCATATCGTAACTCGTCAACAAAATAATACGCAACCCAAAACGTAATCTCATAGAGTTCTGGGATTCAAAAGGGATCCGGAAAAGATCTTCATAATAATGTCCTGGAAAAAAGGTCCAGAAATATTCAGGAAAAATTGTCCAGGAAAAATGGACTGGGGGGGGAGGAGAAAGGTACGGGGAAAAAAAGCCACCAGACTCAGATCCCCCCCCCCCCCCCCCGCACACCACTCAAGCCTCCTTATTTAACGTATGACATCTCAGTGACATGTTTCTTCAAGGCCGTGTCAGTATGGCTTAGCGGTAGAGCTCTGCCCTTTGGTCTTAAAGGTCGAGGGTTCAATTCCCGCTTACGCAGCCTGATAAAGTCCGAAAGGAAACAAAAATAAGTTTGCATCTTTATTTAGTTACTTAGTTTAGCATCACGTCAAACTCACGTTACCGTAACAACGGCATTCATTGTTCTCGTTTTTGTTAACCCTGCATCACTACTGTGCTACATTCACTCCCTCGTATAAATGTTGCAAAACCTGTTTCTGCGTGGGATGTACTACTAGAGTAACAGGATGTGTCTTTTAATTGGCCGACAGAATCGAGTACTTAATACTCCTCTGAATTTAACTTTTGTTTGTTTGTTTGTTTGGGACTCAATAACGTTCACCGTTTTGTTCTGATTTGGTTCAATTTTGCTCACAAGGGAGCTGTAGAGCATGACAGAAACTAAGGATCACATACTTTAAGGATCGGAGCCGAAATTCGACGTAGAGCACTGGGCAGAAATCCAGAAATCATTTAAAGTGGATCGGCAAAGTAATGCCCTGTGGAGCACTGGGCAGAAATTATTTAAAGTGGCTCGGCAAAGTAATGATCTGTGGAGCTCTAGGCAGAAATCATTTAAGAGCGGAGTGGAGCACTGGGCAAAAATCATTTAAAGTGGATCGGCAAAGTAATGACGTGTGGAGCACTGGGCAGAAATAATTTAAAGCGGATCGGCAAAGTAATGATTGTGGAGCACTGGGCAGAAATCATTTAAAGCGGATCAGCAAAGTAATGACGTGTGGAGCACTGGGCAGAAATCTTGCAGGTTGCTGCCCTCTAATGTATTGTAGCATTTCTCGATTGGCTGAATAATTGTCATCGTGCTCAATTAAATGCCTATAGTTTAAAGCTTTGTCTTAGTAATTCGAAAACACCGTTATTGTTATTTTTTTATGATAGCTAAGACGACAGGCCAACTTGATAGTTGACAGTCTAAAGATAGCTGACAGTCTAATTTTTGGATATTAAAATACATTCTGATGTTTTATATTTAATTATTATTGACTTATTATCAACATCAAGTGTTGAAGTTGAAGCAAGCACTCAAAAATCAGACTTCGCCTCTAGTTGTCGTCTGGTTTAGTAGTAATTTGCGTTTACTTTAAGCCGAGTTCAGAATGAGCGCGCGGCCGGGGGGGGGGGGGGGGGGGGGGGGGTTGGTGGGGTGGGGTTGGGGGGGGGGTAAAATTGGTTTCATAACAACTTCGTACACTTTAATTTCAATTTTTACGCTTATTTTTTTCGCTTTCCACAAGAAAACGCGTCTGCTTTAAAACATGACGAATTCTCTTATCTTCCCTTTCCAATAATAACGGACGAAGTGAGTGACTTTGGCTTCGGGTCCACGAGGACAACAAACCACGAGCATATTTTTGTTGTGCGCGCTCAGTGCTGTTTTTATCGGGAACCTGGCCAAAAGTGAATCAGTTGCCACTCCCAAAACACGATAACTGCAAGGTACTCCACCAACGACAAAACAAACAATATCAACTCATTTCTTAACATCGCTCTGTAGGGTAGATCGTCGTAATATCGCTAGACATATTTCTGCAAAATTTTGCTATTGAGAGTTTCTCTCTAGGGGAAATCCTGCTATGCATGTATCATCTTGTTTTAGGAGGGAGACTTTACGCAATAGTTTTTTTAATTTTATGTTTAATAAAGAGAATTTGCGTTTTGTCCGTCCGCTTGAGATTAACATTTAAGCCCCCCCCCCCCCCCGTCACTGACCGTGTCCGGGTAGGGATGTGGCGTTGGGAGGGGGGGGGGGCTAGAGAAAAAATAGCCACGGCCAAGTGAAATATTAAAACTGGGAGGGAAAAAAACCCGCGGAAAAAAGACCACGGGAGAAAGAAAATCAAGCAGATGGGGAAAATGCCTGATAAAAGATGCGGGAGGGGGGGGGGGGGGGGCAGGGTAGACGAAAGAAAAAATTTCGTCGTTATTGTTGTTGTAACCCCCCCAATATTCCAAAAGATGTTCAGGATAGTCAGGTGGTAAAATTCGGCCTAACTGTTTTGCTGTCCGGATTTCTTACAATAACTCAGCTTAGGCACAACATTTCTAATTTCAAAGCTGAAAAAAATTGAAAAAACTGGAGGAAAAATTGATGGAACTTGGGACAATGTCGCAGCACGAAGTTCCGAAATGTACTCTTTAGCCACAAAAATATGCAGCGTAAACGAACTTACGAAGTACGACCTATTTATTATTGAATCACAAACTGGAATTTAATATTTTTGATTAAATAATTTAGATAACGAGAGTGGAACTAAATACTTTGGAGTAAAATTGCGAAAACTACAACAGTAACGTATGCTCCACGTACAGTATTCGAGACACTTATTGTGTCAAACACTAGCCAAAATAATTCATGACTTGCTGAAATTTTTTAAACAAAGACATCGGTATCGTTTTGGTTATCAGTTGTTTGGCGCACGCTTGGGCTAATCGTACACGCGAGTGGTGTTTTTGCATCCTATCTGTTAGGGAAAAATATATACAGCAGGTTTTTTTTTTTTTTTTACCGTAGTTTATCAAAAAATAAATAGTTAGGACCAGTCGTTCCACATTTGGAGCATGGGGTCGCGATTCAAAACGAGAGATGGAACATGCGGTATTATCATCATGGACATTCCTACGTGCTCTCCTTTATGTCGCTCCTGGTATAAGTATATTCTTCGAAATCACAAACTGTAGAGTTCAATTTTTTTTGTCTTCATTAATAGCAAAGATTTGTTATTTGAATTTAAATTTCAAGTATTTGGTAAAATTTTGTGACTACGCGACGACATACGTATGTCATATTGTCAACAAATTAGCTATAGAACGAACGGAGTATTACCAGTGGAGGACCTAGACTGGTGGGCGTGGTGGGTTTATCACATTATCAGAGGGGCGCTAGTCAGCCGCCAGTAGAGCCATGGCGGGGGTGGGGGAGGGGCACCAGAAAATCTCAAATTGAAGTAAAGGGGTGCAGCCACACCCCCAACCCACCACTAAATCCGCCACTGAAAATTCCTGAACAGTCGGAAGTATTAGCTAACATTTCAAGTTAGCTCCCGTGCCCCTGAATACTCCGTTTTCGGCTTTGCTGCACTGCTGCAGCAGTGCGTAGGTATACAGCTGCTTATTGGTTACGCGGACTTACGCAATATTTCTTGAATATATTTGAATCCAGTGCTCGTAAGAACGTAAAGAAAATAATAATAATAAAAAATTCAAGCGTAGCTTTGATCTTGGTTGGACAGGGAAGCAAGTTGCTTATGTAGGAATCGATATTTAGATTAAAGGACGTCAAGGCCGAAAGATCTTTTTTGCAATGAACAATTTCCGGGCTCTCCTACAACTCAGTAGTTCTAATAAATTCGCGCTACTAAAAAAATACCCTATCGTTGCAGTGTTGCCAGATGCCTGCAAGCGTTCGCCCCAAATCACGGAGCTCCCCCCCCCCCCCTGCCCCAGAACATCTCTAAAAAAAAATTTCGTTATCGAAGTTAAAAAAAAAACATTTTCCCGTAAAAATAATCACAAAATAAATATAACTAAATGAATACCAAAATAAAATACCGTGGCCTAATAACTCCATTACTCCTAGGGCGAAAATGAAACTTATGAAAATGATTTTTTTTTTTACTCTTCCTGATTTGTGATCTTGCATAAATATCGCAAATCGGGTTTTATCAGGTAAAAAAAAAAGTCGATACAACACAATTTGTGTAATAACTGACAAAATAAGTTTTTACTGCTGCGACGTTCATTTCTTAAGAATTCCTTAGCTCAGAGCAGTGACTAATAAATAACAACAGGGTAACACGGAAGTAAAACCAATAAATTCCGACACCCTAGAATTACCCCCAAATTTTTGTTCACCCCCGTTTTCACCCCCCAACGGCAATCAAAACCTCTAGATCTGGGGGTAAAAACCCCAATCTGGCAACACTGCATGCGTGCGCCTCAGGTTTGGTGCACCTTGCAGCTATCAGCTTTCGCCACTCCTACCAACTCCTCTCCGTTGACTCATTTTGTCCCAAGAAACCCTACAGGCGGATAAGAGGGGATAGCCGTTGCTAGGATACGCTACTACCACGTCACAATGGTGGCGTGAAGAACTTGCTGATATCCTATCCTCCCTGGCGATGATGACAACGTCAGAAAAGAAACCTACGAATACCGGAACTTCTTTGGCATTCGCAGAAAGTGATTTACGGGAAAACCACGCGCCAAGAAACATTGGTCGGACGATCGGCCGACCAGTCCGAACACGATAAAACCGACCCCAACTAGGTTAAATCGTTACGATTATGAATAAAGCGTAGGACAGGCAGTTCAGTCCGGGTTCGTCGAGCTACGCAACCGTAGGGATTTCTTGGAAATCGGAAAGAGTAAACAAAATTGTAAACAAACAAATTAAAAGCAAGCGAAAGTTTTAAAGAAGTAATTACTACTTTCAAAAGCATTGAGAAATATCGATCACCTGTTTTCTTGGTAATTTAGGGGCGGAGTCGAAAAATGTAAGCAAGCAACAAATATTTCTTTTTTAATTACTACGAGAAGATATAAAAGAAAATCCTCGAGTACTACTACAATCGTCGTAGTAAGAAATGATGCAATTACTCGAAAGGAATGTAATTTCGTCATCTGTTTGCAAATATTGATGGGATGGTTTTGGACGAAGCTAATTCATACGCACAGTGGAGTGTTTTCGTCAAATGGTAGTTGTGTTTTTACATAAACCACCAATTAAATAAAAAATATACACATAATTACCAGGAGTGGTATAAAGGAAGGAATGTAAAGAGTACACATTGACAGCTCCTGAAATTACATTAAATAAATAAAGGCCGACACTCCCCCAAATGTGCATAAATAAAATAAAACATTCTTTTTAGCATGAAGCATTCGTTTTGAATAAATGCTTGATGAGAATTTCGTAGGAGTGTCACTTCCATTTTTTTTTTAATGTAAACCAATACATTGCTATTGTCGTCTTACGAAATACCGGTATGTTTTATTTTGAGTTTGTGTAAAGACAGATTAAAATCTTTTTTTTTTTTTTTTAATTGGCCAAGTGATCGAAGCAAGCGAGGTCGACTATACCTCCGAATTTTGATTTTGTGTTTGCTTGTTTGTTTATTTGTTTGTCTGTTTGGGATACGATAATTTTGTTCAATTTTGGTTGGAATTTCAACACAAGTACCTTTGGTGCATGTAGTTCATGAAATTGAACACGAAACTCCCAACTCGTATTTTCGGATATATTCGCGTTTCCCATTGGATTATTTAAAGGCTCTTTTTAGTAGCTGTGATAAACGAGTCTCCGAGGACCCGAGCACTCATTATGATGAACACAGGCACGCCCTAGGCTATCATGTACATTGAGCATTGTAGGGCACATCCCCCCCCCCCCCCCCACAGAAAAATAAATGACTGGTGGGCATTCATGCGTAAATCCTCCCCATCTTACTGCTACTCCAGGTAGGAGGTCTGAGGGAGCACTGTTCGCTTTCCCAGTGGGGGTTCGGAGCAGAAGCTGAACGGTTTTACAAATATTTAAAAGTACATTCCGTCTGCCTTATAACAGCCACGGGCAGAACGCAATCCGCGCATGTTACCATCGCACCGTTTCGCGAGACTCGACGTAGTAATACAAGGCCAACTAAGATAGTATTTCAGTATTAAGAACGCCGCTACTATTTCAGTTGGCTTCGGGCGTAGTAGACGAAACAGCATGAACACAGAAATTGTGTTGTCGCAAACCGGAAAGATTTTCATATTTTAACATCACACTTTATAATTTTTTTGGCTAGTATCTTACAATTGTTCTTCGGTGATATAATGGCATAAATAAATTTAATTTGTACCGCGTTAGTCTTTTAGATTTTCGATCTCATGGTAATTATTAGCAAACAATTAAAAATTAATATATGCACAAGCACATGGTTACTGTAAGCGCGCAAAGGATCATATAATCGCAGGATGCTATTAAATTAGTTCCCAATATTCAACAGAAAATCTGCTAGACGCCACATTTTAAACGCATTTTTAGCAAGGGATTGACTAACGGTAAGTAAATAGAACTTTCGGGTCGTACCTGATGTGGAGGATCGACAAAAATGGCATCTGGAGGAATGTACCTTTAATACAGTTTGTGAGTGCTGGAGTGCATGGTTTTTTTTTAATTACGATTGTAAATTATGAATTTATGATTCGAGCCGAGCTGTTGGCAGAGAAAAACTAAAAAGTCGAGCCGATTTTGCTGCAGGCAGAGGGGTTAGGAGGGAGGGCCAATCAATGAGGGCACTTTATTTAGGAGGGCCGTGCCCTCGTTCGGAATGCACAGTCTTGTGGGCGTCCCTGTATAAACAACCCAAAGCTATTTGACATAATATACCACATTGATGTTCTTGTTAATTTGACGAAAGCATTTTCAGAGCGCTAGGCAAAAATCATACAAGTGGATGACATGGCAGAAATCATATGAATAAGTGGTTACGAAAAATATCCTGACTTAAATTTTACAACACAACGGAAAACACATGTACTGTCTCTTGCTCGGCCGAGTAATTCTCATGTTCAGAATTCAATGATATGCCTAGTATTTGAATAATGTATGTTGACAGGAGTGCATGAAAGACGGTAGCGAAACTGATGAAATAAAAAGCCAGGAACACATATGAAAACACTACGTTTCGAGAATACTCTTAACTTCAGATCGTCATCGGGCGCGTAAAACTCACAACAGCTTCGCCAAACGTAAATATACACAAATCATAAAAGCCTCAGCATTGGCTGGCTTCTTTAAAATAAACAGTTTGTAAAGTAAAAAGGACCTAAGCCATACCTGGTCGAAACTGGCAAGCAATATGCTGGAACAGATGGAGATAGGAGCATTAAAGGTTGAACAGACCTTAGTCCGCCCTATCAGACTCACTTCTTGAAAATCCGCATCTCGAACGTCATAGTTAGGGGAAAAAATATCCAGAAAACATGAAACATTCATTTACGAAAACTTAATTTTGTATCAACTTCAAACAGGATTTTTCAATGACTTTATACTAACTTTAATGTCTCCAGATTTGTGAAGCTAATCATCTACTGTTTTCTTGAGTTTCCTCCTAATTTTTGGTTTGCCTCGTTCGAATGACTTGAAAAAAAGGACTTTTGTTAAAATTTAGCAAATTCGATAAAAAGGTCGGCTATCATTCTAGATGTGTACTTATGGAAAAATACTACCATTAAGTTAGGATTCATAAACTGTCTTGTGGCATGGTTACAATGATTTGGCAAATGCAGGTATTTAGCAAAATTATTAAAATATATGTTCTAAACACCCCTTCAACAGTTTCTTCTTCCAATTTGATTTTCGTATTAACAAACTGGCACTGTACTCAGTATACTGTTAATGACGTTTCACAGCTCAATTTTCGAAATCAATGTAATCATAATCATTTCCCAGTCGATTAGGGGTCTCGTGACGACGGATCCCGACACCCACCTGTCCGTTTCTCTAACTACAACTTTGTTGTTGTTGTTGTTGTCGTCGTTTGTTTGAACTTTTTAACTCTGCTATTGCGACTCATAACTATCCTACCAGACTCAGCTATAGTTGCAGTTTCACACCTCCCCGATGTAGAACTAATAAATACCAATCTTCCTTTTTCACTCAAAGTATTAAGTTATGGAACGATCTGCCTGCAGAAATCATGAACGCCCCTTCTATTCAAGCATTTAAATACCGTATTTACCAACGTTTTTTTAATTCCTCGTGTGGTTTTTTACCCCCCCCCCACCCCTCCTCCTCTCTCTTTTGTGCACTTTATTTTTTATTTTTTTATTTATTTATTTGTTTATGTTTTGTATTAGCCTTACATAATTGTGTATTCTGCTTTTTGCATTTGTTTGTTTATTTGTGGTTTTATTTTGTTCTGGGTTAGGTGTAAGATTGGGTCTTCATGCCTAAACCTCGCCCTTTGTAAACTCTGGCGATGCCATTTTCTTGTTTACTTTTTAATGTATTTTGTTTGTTTGCAATAAAGTTTATTATTATTATTACAAGATGCTACGCTGCTGTTTCCCTTCTCTCCCCTCCCCATAGCTGTTTATTTCTTCTTGTTCCTCTTAGTGTCCATCAGCACTGGCAGAGAAACTCCCAATTTTGAAGCCTGTGCCCTTTTACAACAGAACATGCTGTTGGTGTCGAAGCACAAGCTCCGACTCTGAGCAGTACAGGTTACTAACCTGTACAGGTTACTAATTTCGGGTCAAGTTGGGTTCTCGTGTGATAAGGGTCTGGGCGAAGTTAAGACTCGGCTGCGGTAGCTTAAGCCGTATTAAGTTACCACAACCGAGTCCCAACTACGCCCGGACAATTGCCCGTAACACGTCTGAACAGCATCAGGGACATACTGAAGAGAAATATTAGTATAGGGGTGGGGGTTAAAGATAAAACTTCCTCCCGATACGACTGGAACCCGATTTTAAGCGACAAACATATTTTTTTCTGCTATTTTAAGTCTTTTTAACTGCCGTGTCTGCAGCACCATGGAAGAGGTCCTGGTCGAGTTTGAACAGAGCTATCCCTGGCATTTTCGGGAAGAGAACGGTCCTGTTAATGCCTCGTGTTCATGTCGATGGTGACATGTTAAAGATCCTAGGAATTCCGTGTTTTGGCGCCATGGCTTCAGCTGGGAGAAATGTCAAATGTCTTTAGTTTTTCCGATATGGTCCATTTTCCCCACTCCATACTGTTGGTTGAAAGGGTGTTACCTCTTCCTCCATACACACACCCATGCCTCCCCACATTTTCGGCCCTGAATAGCATTAAAGACATTTCAACGATTTTGAAAAATTCCCGCACTATACAATTCTGGCTAAATCAGTTTACCAGACAGTTCCAAACGTCACACACCATTCAAAAAATGTATGAAATTCTCAAACGACCATGTGCCATCATGTGAGCCACCTTGCAATTGTTTAAAGCTGAAAGAGCAGCAGTTATTTTAGGGCAATGACGTTTGAAACGTAGGTGTAGACAATTACTTGTCAAGTTATGTGCAGTGTAGGCCTTCGCAACGTTACTGGTACGGCACGATAAAATGTCACAAATTACATAGCAACCGAATAGAAGGAAATAATGGCTTTAAGAAATCGATTTCGGTTTTTCATAGCGGGCAAATCCTCCAAGCGGCATTGAACTGAGAAAAGCAAAGCGAGCAAACACATCGGAACCCCCAATGGCATTATATGACTTGCGCCTTTTCCTTACAAGTTTCATGTTCTTTTCGCTCAGCGCCACAGTGGACTAAGTGGAAGCTCAGATTCTCTGTTGAGATTTTTTTTCATGTTTGTGCCAACCTACATAGTGTAATGGAACAAAGCAAGTTGTATATTTTCTTTACACTTTACAACTACATCGTCTACATCTGATTTTATCTTACTTTTATCAACCTTTAATATTTTAATAAGCTGTCAAGAGAGACCACAATCAGTGTTTATACTTTTTATATATTTGTCCGTTATAATACAAATCTTTAATTGTAAGGTTTTTTTTCTGAAACGCAAGTTAATGTCTAGTATTCAAAATATCACCAAATAGCACACTGTACAAGAGGAAAACGAAAAAAGTGCAGAGATTGTTAAAAAGCTGACTGACGTATGGGTCACTGCTCCCTTAATCAATCAATCAATCAGCAATCAATCAATCAATCCTGACTCATGTCACACCAAGTAAGGTAGCAATCATCAGTGTTCAGCAACGATCAGCAGTATTCAATTGTAGACGAGATCTCAAAACAAAACCTGTTAAGGATTCCAAGCCAATCTCTTCGGCCATTTGAAGTGATATCAAACGCCACACTCTTTTGCCAAATTAATACCACCAAGTTAATAAACAGTTCGAAGGTTAAACGAAACATCTTAAAATCGTTTACACTGCGCACCTTGAAAAGTTTTGCTTTTGCGGTATGGGAAATCTTACAGGAATGTTTATCTGTGTTCCTTTGCTATTTTGACTTCGGGCCACTTAACCCTTACCTTAAACACCACACGAGTTAGATTTTGTTTTCTGATAGGTTTACGTGAATGTATAAGGTTTACGTGAATGTATAGTCTTTGTTGACAAGTCCATCGACTCGCCTTATTTAGCAAAGGGAAACGCAACACCTCTTCATTCGTGGTGTTATGCTGTCAGTGGCCAATCATTGTTGCATTATCATCGTGGGGCAGATAACCCAGGTTGGTTTCGTCATCCGTAAAAGCAAAATAACGACAGCAATAAAAACAAAAACAAGAAAAGTGTAAGTGTATGATGCTCTCAAAGAAGCACTGCTACTAGACGGGCGGAAAATCCCCCCCCCCCGGGGGGGGGGGGGGGCGAGGGAAAATGGTTGGGGGGAGGGGAAAGGTTCAGGCAAAAAGGATACGTGGGTGTCGGGGCCCTTTCTATGGAGAAAAATTAATGAACTGCACAATAAAAACAAAATTTTCAAAATTGTTTTCTTTTTTCTTTTGTAGGCCTGGTTAGGTAAAGTTGGCTCGAATTTCACCAGGCAGGCAAAGGAGTTTCACTAGGAAAGTTATTTTTTGCAGCTTTTTTTTCCTTCGGCGTTTTTCCCGAACCTTTTTTCCCCGGACCTTTTTATGCAGGACTTTTATTCCCAGACTTTTTTATCCAGACCATTTTCCTCGCAAAATTTTTCCCAGAACCTTCCTTCCTAGATTCTCTCGCCCTTAATGGTTCCATGTGTTTATTGACAAATAACAACAAAAATACTACTACGACAAAATATAATAATTCTGTTATAACTTCCATTTCACGAAAATACTAGAAAAATAATTTTATGATGTGGCTAAGGAAATAACGCGATCGAGAAATAAAAAGATATATAGCGTTCGAGTAGTGAAAAAAAAAAAGTGGTGTATCAAAAACACCAAATTGGAAAAACGGCCGCCAAGTTGTAACAAAATTCGGACTTTTAACATTCATTGAATTTTAGCGGCATGCTAACTGCGAAGAGAAGCCAAACTGTTGAACAAAATTAATATTACACTTTTATTGTTTAATCCAAATTCTCAAACACGTTCGAACAAAAGAATTTTTCCAGCTCTCGTATTTTGTCAGACACAATGCAAAGAAAGCGCTTTCTATTCATACCAAGAAAATGCTCACAAGAAAAACGAAGGTGCAGCTACTTTTCTTGTTTTAGTGCTGATCCACATAGCAAGTAATTGACGTGTCCGAGTTTGTCTAGTTTTCAGGCCAAGTGTAGGTCATCGAAAAGGAAAGGAGGCCAAGTTCCAGACGAAAGAACGGCTTGACTTTTTCTTATCCGACACTTAAATAATGCCTTCCTTCTCTCTCCATGGCTACTTACTGATAAGGCATGACGACTTAACACCACGTAAAACTGATCGTAAAGTAAAATACACGAAACAAAATAAGTTTTACCATCGTAAATTAAAACAAAAGAACGAAGTAAACCACGAAAAGCCAGCCTCGACGATGAAAACCGACGATGTACTCAACGTTGCTTTGAGAATTTTTTTTAGCATTTTGTAGTTTGCCCCACCGTCTAGAGCGCATTTCCCCAACAGTGACTTTTCAGTTGACGCCCCCCCCCTCAATTTTTACCCTTTTTTTTTAACATATTGTAGTTCGCCCCACCGTCTGGATTGCGTTTCCCCAACAGTGACTTTTTTAGTTGGGGTGTCACCCTCTCCCCGCCCAATTTCGGCCCCAATAATGGATGTACGCTGAATTTAAGAAAAAATCTTTAAAATCTGTGAAACAAGAAAAACTCGTAAAAAGTGGTATGACACAAATTAAGGAAAGTGGTTTTCCCGGTATTCGGCTCTCAAGGGCGGATCCAGAACCAAGTCATGGAGGGGGCCGCAGGACGATTTATCTACTTTTTCGTGCATTTCGTCGTAATTTACTTGAGTTTTTTTCCGTGGTCAATTGCCTTGGAGGGGGCCGCAGGAAGATTTAACTACGTTTTCGTGCATTTTTGTCGTAATTTACCTGCGTTTTTTCAGAAATTTCGCCAATTTTTCGTGGTCATTTGCCTTGGAGGAGGCCGCAGCCCCTTCGGTCCCTCCCTTGCATCCGCCCTTGTCGGCTCTGCGTCTCTTTTTATTTAGAGTTAATACATTTAATATAATGTATACGTTTATTCCTTAAAAAGGCACAAGTTTGATATGAACGTAGATTGCAAAGATTACTGTAACAATTAACGTAGCCTACACAAAGTAAACGAACAAATGTGTTAATTACAACGATTCAAATAAATATACAGTACAAGCAGGTAAAACACTATAGCACCTTGCATAATTAACAGGAAAAAAAACAATTAAATTTATTTTATTTAATCCTACAATAATCATGTTTTAATAAAATTTTGTTTTAAAGGCACATAAATCCTTCCGTATGTCTTAATTGCGACCCGTTGAGAATAGCGTTTGCAACATTTACACGGGTTAGAGTTAATGTGTCAAAATCATCTCGCACAAAAGAAAAAACAAGAAAATGACTAATGGCGAAATTTACATTCGTTTGAACTAATGTCGCACAACTGAGTCATACAGGAAAGCCAACAGGGATGAATGCGCCTTTAACTTCCATTAATTTTTCATTTGTAAAACACATCTGGGTTTAACCCTTTGACTTGCAAGCGCACTTTAAAGCGCGCTTATTTTTATCTTATATTCGTCTTATTTTTATCTTACATGCGCGTCCAAATCCATAACTCGGTTTAATTTTGACCGACTTTGAAGTTTAAATACACCATTCGAACCGTTTTTTCGAGAGCTATCCAATGGTGCTACTGAAAAGTCGGTAGTTCAAATAGTTTTTGAATTATTTAGCATAAAAAGACCTTAAAAATTTGTTATGGAATCCACAGTTGGAAAAAAAAACACCTATATCAAAAAAATATATAATTCTGAATCAGTATTGGGTGTGCTATGGTACCAACTATATTGGTAACAGGGGCATTGTCAGAATCTTGGGTGAAAGACATCTGCCTTACAATCGTGTCCATTTATATTGAACTGTCGAGCCCATAACCATAATTCGCCTTATATTCAAGCCTCCTTACCATCCCATATCCCTGTACCAATGCAAGCCGTTATCTACAAACATCAAGTATCAACTTCACTCAAGCATTCCAACCGATTTCAAGTTTGAATTCTGTTGCTGTACTATGAATTGAATTCACTATGCTGCATGACTACCACTAGCGAAATAATGCTGCAAGTCAAAGGGTTAACAAACATCAATCAATTCAGGCTGTCGACTGTTCTTCTTACCAACGTATAAACATTGTTTAAGTTAGACTGGGGTGCGGTGCTGCATCCCTTATGCTTTCTGGGGCTAGCAGCCTGGTCGGCTCGGGCCCCAGTCAATGCTCACAACCAACCAAGTAGGTAGGCTGTATTGCGTCTTCATCGAAGCCGGGGTGATTTTCACTGTGCAGCTCAGTCTAGCGTGAAACAATATCATTAGAAACTAGTGTAGCATTTTAATGTCAGCAACTTTCATAGCGGGACCAATACTCACTTATCACGTTCACCATTAAAAATTGAAATTTATTTATTTATCATGTTTGCTATTCCACGTGCGGTACTTAACCTTTTTTCAAGCGTGTTCATCATATTTATGCACTTACAGTGTGACGATCTTACCCATTGCCCCAGATATGGAATTACCCTTAATCCTTTTATTACTAATTTGAATTTTGTTATTGCTAATGTCCTGTAATGAGCGCGATGACATTATTAATAAAGTTAGTTAAAGTTAAATAAATGCTATGTGTGAAACGCGTTTTTCCTATAGTGCCATGCGACGGCCATTTGCGCCTCTCTGCGCATGCTCTCTACGGCGAAACGGCTGAACTAAACGACGAGGGAACGGCCGATGAAAACGGCTCAAATTAACTAAACGACGAGGAAACAGCCGATGAACACGGCTCAAATTAACTAAACGATGAGGAAACGGCCGATGAACACGGCTTAAATTAACTAAACGACGAGGAAACGGACGATGAAAACGGCTCAAATTAACTAAACGATGAGGAAACGGCCGATGAAAACGGGTCAAATTAACTAAACGACGAGGATACGGCCTATGAAAACGGCTCAAATTAACTAAACGACGAGGAAACGGCTCAAATGAACTAACGACAAGGAAACTGCCGATGCAAACGGCTCAAATGAACTAAACGACGAGGAAACGGCCGA
>JAHWFP010202317.1:0-18072 GCA_023313725.1 Lithobius niger | reverse complement strand
TCACCGGCCACGCCATTCCGTCGTACAATCAAGTACCCCACCCTGGTTGACGGGATTCGCCTTCAAATTCGGATTAGGACACTTTTCCAACGTCTTCGAACAGATGGCGCCACTTACCAAACCTGTCATGTCGCCGTCTATTGGCGGCCTTGGACTACAAGTTCGGGTTATAACACTTTTTCCACAGTTTTCGAAGAGATGGCGCCACTTACCAGACCTGCCGCACCGTTTTTCGGTTCGTTTTTTGGTATTGTTGTGGTACCAAAGTGGCCAACGAAGTTTTAGTCGCGTGGACTGTGCCATTGTCGGCGTTTGAGCTAAAAAAAAAACAAAAAAACAACCCGTGTCTACTAAACCAGACAACTTTAAACCAAACGACGATTGGTTCTTAATTTCGAGGCCCCCAATAGGCGTCGAAGTTGGCAGCCTTATACGATGGAAAGGCGCATTTAATTCCTAAATGTTCACTTCCAGAACTGAGTTGAATTGTTTTCAAAGGGTTCAAAAGGTTTTAGCGAGCGTTAACCGCACCCGGTCATCTGCCCGACGAAGCCCTAAGGCCCTATGTCTACAGCACCCGGAATGGATTCCCAGGAGGAATTGTTTTTAAGTGGGCAGCAACAGTCGTTGCTTGCACGGTACCGAGGTGAATTGTTGCAAAGGATTAACTTAAACATGGGTTACTTGCTTACTGAATGCTGGATTTCTCAGAGGCTTTTTTTTTAGCCTTTCAGTCTAAATACGCATGCGACTTTTCCGGGGGCTGCACCAAAGGGGAAATGTCACGGGGCGACGTTTTTGGGAGGTGGGGGAGAGGGTGCCAGGGCAAGTGTGTGTGGTGGGCAATGCGCGGTACCGAAGTGAATTGTTTCAAAGGATTAACTTAAACATGGGATTACTTGCTTACTAAATGCAGAATTTCTCAGTGATAGGGCCTTTTTTTTAGCATTCAGTCAAACAAACGCCAGCGACTTTTCCGGGGCTGCACCAAAGGGAGAATGTCACGGGGCGACGTTTTCGGGGAGGGAGAGGCGGGCAAGTGTGTATGGAGGGACACTTACGAATCCGGGAGGGGACAGGAGTGTGGGGATTGGGGGGGTTAAAGTAATTGTGGGGGAAAGGGCATATGTGGGAGCCATTCACATGTTCGGTCTTCGGTTTGATAAATTTAAAACCTAAGACCAAACACCTGGAGGGAGGTGGGGGGAGGGGGTGCGCAGCATGCACACGGGCACAACTAGTTCATCCATAATAGTTGATACATCATATAGTGAACTGAGAAAATGTTAGAAGATAGTCGATTTGGTCAGTACTTGATATTAACCGAGTATAGCTCTTCGTTTCATAACTACCAAAATCAAAACAAAATTTAGTAACCGAGAATAACTTAATGCAGTATTAACCACAACACCGATTGTGGCATGTCAAAAGATTCCAGGCATTCCCTAGGAAAACTTCCTCCCGAGATAACCTTAGCAGTTGGAAAGAATGTTAATTCGATAAAGTTTCTTTGTAAAATTAACATTACATAATGATTACAAACAAAAACATCAAGTGTGCCGTAATTAAAAGGATTATATGATACTTGTTAAAATGTACACGGATAAATATTGATGATTTTTAATTGAAATAATCAAATGTACAATTGATAAAATTGCATCTGTTTAATGGTAACAGCTACCTCCCCCCCCACCCACACACACACTCCCAGTTTATGGCTTTGGCTTGAGCAATCCGTACCGTGTGAAAAATAACTGTCCTTCGTGCATGACGTCATTTAAGACATGCCTTTGCGATGACCGCGCAGAGCAAATTGTCAGTCGAGGCAACAATGTGCCAATTTCAACTTCTTTTCAAAGCAACAACGTACCAGTTTCAAATTAAAGCCAGAGAATTGACACACTCGCACGTTTTCGTTGTTCCCCTTCCGGGGGTCGTCGTCTTCATTTCTGCCATGAGACTTTGGTTTATAACGTTAAGAAGATTTGAGTTATATACATATTTTCTTGTTGACTGGTTGTAGGAAAATAACACATGTTATTTTATTACGAGGTGCTTGGCTGTAATGAGTTAGCAGGTATCGTTGTGGTTTAACCGAGCGTTCAAACCCGCGATTGATCATCATTACTTCACTTTGCCTTCTTCTCAAATCTGCTTCTCAAATGAAATGTTTAACCATTTTGTACAACTCTTTCATTGTTGGACCATTGTTGCAGCGGTGGGTTTATATCATGAAGACACGCTGCTGCAACAATGAAACCGTTGTCTTACCACTAAACCATGCGCAATGGCTGTTTGCCGTGACGTCACCATGAGTTAGCCAATGACGAACGAAAACAACGGCTGTTTGGCCGTCTGATTGGACTAGCCCACTCATGTGATATCCACGTCACAGCAAACTGCCATGGCGTGTGGTATAGAAAGAACGACGGCTAGGCGTGGGTTTCTTACTTTACGTAAGTAAGAAAACGAAGGTCTTTGGTTCTTACTTAAGTAGTTAAAATACAATCGCTGCCCATACTTACGTATCCCAAATCGTTTCGAAAGTATTATGAAACTATTTCACACTTTAAATTAACAATTATTTATTTTTTAAATAAGAAAAAAGAATTCTAGGCGTAGCAAACGAAGGCGTGGGGTGTTTACTTACGTAAGGAAGAAAACGAAGGCCTTTGGTTCTTAATTAAGTAAGTAAATCTAACCTACTGCTGCTGTCAATGTTTGCGTATCAATATTTACGTGTCAATGTTTCCAAAATAATATATTTATTACAAAAAAGATCCAAAGGAAAGAGTTAAAATTGATTAAAATGGCATTTATCTGCAGTTATTGAGTTTTAAAAACGGAGTTGGAGCAAAGAACATTCCCGACAACAATGGCTCGTTATGCTATCACAATAATTGCTTGGTAACTAACAATGCAATATGTTCGAGGATGATTCGGCAACAATGTACTAACACTGTTGCTTTATTGCAACAATGGCTCGCTCATTAAAGATCCAACTCATCGTTGTACAAATATGTTATAGACGATGGCGTTCGGCAACAATAAGATAAGACTTTCGCATTATTGCCCTAGTGGCTTCGCCACTCGGGTAGACAGCAAAAGTCTTACCTTATTGTTGTCGAACGACATCGTCTAAGTGATACTAAGATGGTAAGAGTGATTGGAATGGTTGGGTAAACCACTAACACCATATACCACCAAAAAAAATTAAGTTACACGTAGAAGGAAACAAAGAGAAGAAAAGAATTAAGGAGGGAAAAAAGTGTGTAGAATGGCAAGTGTGCAGGTGTCGGCTTAGCTTCCCTGTACTACACATGTTGAACATTTCGATTACTTGTGGGCGTGCCGAAAATTGACTTATTTCTCAGCTTATAATAATAAATTTGTTCATAACGAACGGTCAGAGGAAGGGCAATTGCCACTAAAACCTTTTCCAAATTAAAATATTCTTCTTACAAAGTTAAAAATACACATTTCCTTGTTTACAGTAAAGTTACATAGTAAATTACTACATGTCGAAGTTTTATATTTATATAAAAAACAATACTAATCTTATACTAATTAAAATGCCATACTCGGCCATGTGCGATACGCCTCACCACTTAAAACAAGGCAAGAATCCTGCCAAACTATAATTCCTGAGCTTGCTCCTAAAATGGTCTGCATTCTGTACATTCATAAACTCATCGGGTAGGCTATTCCAAGGCCCCACTACACGACTGGAAAAGAAAAATTTATGACAATCTGAGTTAACACTCCTTACAATTAATTTCAATTACAATTAATTACAATTAATCACAATTAATTAATTTATGAATTACAATTAATTAATTTATGAATTACAATTAATTACAATTAATTACAATTAATTACAATTAATTACAATTAATTGCAATTAATTAATTTATGAACTCTGTACTGGAGAGGGTGTTGAACATTTATCTGTTTCAGATCTTTTTCAGATCTGATCCAGACAGCATCGTCATTTTTAAGATTTTACTCATCATCATTTTCCCGTTCATAAACCATACGAATTTGAAGCCGTTGTCAGTTGAAAAGTTTTTTGTCTTCCAGAACAGTTTCCTGTAACACGGTGACATGTTTTCATTGAAGAAAATCCGTTTGCTATTGGAATTTCCGAGGATCACATAAAACTGGTCGTGTAAACTTGATGAAACTCGGTGTGAGGGTAGCCCTCGTCCGTACGCACATTTTAAGCCCAACCACAAGTCCGTGAGACCTCTGTGAGCCGCGTTGGTTACTGTTCTTTTTTTTTTGGCTCTTAACCACGCATCTCTGGCTTCTCGAAATTTAAACTGTATAATTAAAGTACTGCTTTTGTTTTTGTCTTTATTTGGGATGCGGTGAGCTTTTTCCACCAATTCCTGTCGATAAAAGTCCACACCAAAATGTGGGCCGATCTTGCAACAAGGAATGGCACGTTTTCATTTGGCGTCATATCCAATCCATCAATTTCAACGCTCCTGTTTCGGTCATATTGTTCTTTTTCATGCACATTTAGACTCGGTTGGCCTAGAAGTTCTTCGAATTTATTCTGTCTTTCTTGCTGCGAATTATTTTCAACAACAGTTTCCAGTTCCTTAATTCTAATTCTCATCTTTTCATTTTCATCCTTAATATCTTTTATTTCTTCACTCATGTACATCATGGCAGCTGACATAGCTTGCATTTCTGACTTAATTTTTACTAGTTCGTCAAGTTTCTTCAAGCCGTCTAATTTCTTAACAATTAATTCCGGTAGATTCTTAGTTTCTTTATTTATCAGAGGTGACACTAATTTTACTGCTGTTTCAAGTTCGCTTATTTTACTCGACTCATTTTTTTCAGCTGTAGAAACTTCTACCTAACCATTAACCTTGTCTTTAATTGACGGAGAATTTGTTGGTTTCATTTTCTTATTTAGGCGGCACTTTGAGTAAAATCTGATGTTAGCTGCTAACATTTTAATCCCTGCCGATGATGTTCGAGAAGGTACGAATTGAACGTTTGCGTAAGAACCGATGTCGTATAATGACGTTCCACGACGATGTTTAGAGAAGCCATTACATAAGATAAAATAAACCAGAAGTACAGTTTTGTCGCCATAACTTCATAGCATCATTTCTGTAATGCAACATCCCGTGTCCGGCCTCAGTCACAGCCACCTGCAGTAAAAACCGGATCAGCGTTGCTTTCCACAATGCTCTACTTGAAGGCGCAACGAATACTGACGCGACAAGTTTGCCAAGTGGCGTCATCGGTTGACAGAATTTGGAACCTTCGTCGGTTAGTTTGAAATTTCGCCGCTCGGTGTAGAAATGGCAGCACCTAGCAAACTTGCGCTTCCTTCTATGTCATTGGTTGATTTTACGCGCCTAATTTGTCTTGATCTGATCCGGCCTTTACTGTAGGTGGCTGTGCCTCAGTACGATTAAATAATTAATCGCGTCCGATTGTGATCGAGTCAACGTCAAAGTACGCTTCGGCAATCCACTAAAGCCTTTTCGCCACAACATCCGGGTTGAGAGGTTTATTTTATCCTGCAATAATCTGCTATTTCCGCTGCCTTTTTTTTTTTTTTATGTAGTCTCTTAACATCTAGTTTAACAAAACGGGGAAATGGCTGTGGGAAGATACGCTTGACTGGCTTTGTTGATTTATGCTGTGTTCGTTCATAACGTAAATACGAAACTGGGTTGGCAATATGGCCGCCAAAAGTGCCGCTGATTCGATTAAGTTGCCGCATTTTGTCAACTGAGGGCGACACCCTCCGTACAAACTGCCAACGAACGTGTTGCTTTTTTTTTTGCAAACGCAGTCAAATAGCTTAACTGTGGCTGAGTGATATTCTTAAACACCATTTAAAAATACTCTTATAAATAATAAAAAATTTGCCACCAAATTCTACGTAAAAATTTTAATTATTATTTCGAAAACCGCCACCAGCCGCCAATAGATGTCGCGTCGCACCGTACAAAGTTGCTACATAGAAGAACAGACCTCGACGAAATGAACCAGACGTGGCGGCCATTTTATCTACCCCCCTAATCGTTGCAGAGCGGGCCAGTTAAATTAGTGGCCATGAAAAAAAAACATCAGCCAGTTGTTACAGCAACTAGAAAAAAAATCGTGAAGGCTCATGGCAGGTAGTGTGCATAAAAATAGAAATTGTCCAATAATTGAAAAAAAACGTGCTTTTTAAGTGTCGTTTTATGTTTCAAGTCGTTTATTAGTTGTTTACGTTCATTACTTATTTAAAGGTATAACCGCCATTCCTTATAACATTGTAACATTCCGCCTGCTTTATAATAGCCACGTGCTGATCGCCATCCGCGCATATACCATCGCCAAGGTCAACTGAGATAATAGCTGCGTTCCCCGCAGCAAAGAACACAGATTCTGTCTCAGTTGGCATTCCTCCTAATAGACGAACCAGCATGAACGTATTAATTATGTCGTCACAAACCGGAGTGATTCTCGTATTTTAACATCACAATTTATAATTTTCTGGGCTAGTGTCTTATAATTTTGCTTCAGCGATCTATTGGAATAATTAATTTTAATTTTTACCGCATTAGACTTTTAGATTTTTGATCTCATGGTAATTATTAGCAAATTAGTACTTGAACACACACAGATGAAACATCTTGGTTATTGCAAGCGCGCAAAGGATCATATACGTGCGTCCTACAGTAAATATAGTTGACTATTATTCAACAGAAAATCTCCTAGACTCCACAACGGATTTTTACCAAGGGATTGACTAACGGTAAGGAAATGGACCTCTGGGGCCATACTTGATGTGGTGGATCGAGAAAAATGGCGCTGGGGTAATGTCCTTTTAAGTTCCTTGAATTATTATTATAAACATTGTTGCGTTTATGAAGTGTTATAATTTTGTTACATGTTAAATTTAAAATCCCCGAAATCCCTTTCTCAAATTCTTTGATTTAGGAATGTAGATCCATAAATAATGCGTATAATACATCTTGTTATTTTGGAAGTGATTCTAACAACAGGTCATAAAGTTATCACAGGTGTAGTCAGAGAAACAGAGAAGACAGACAGGCAGACAGGACAAGACAGACTAGACAGACTGGACAGAAAAGACAGCCTAGACAGACCGGACACACAGAGAGCCAGCCAGAAAGACAAGCATACGGGACAAACAGTGGTGCAGGATAAGAAACCTGCTTTGCAACCTAGCCTCACTAAAAAGAATATCGGGCGGAAATGACGTCGATCTAAGAAAACACCTCTGACAAAGATAAACCGCCCAGAAAAAAATTAATTAGCCGACGATAGTATTGCCCAAAACAAAATAATCTGCAAGAAATAACAGTAGCTGTAAAAGAAAAAAAAAAAGAAACACCGTAAAGAGTGAAGTAAGTACCTCCATGAAGTACCTAAATACTTGTGCATGTAGATTCATTACAGTAAGTTCTAAAAAACACGACATTTCTATATGGATACAAAAAGAAGTAACAGTCATACAAACATTTATCATAAGAGTTATGGTGTTATATAGCATTTTTCAAAACAATTAATACTTGATTACTAATTAATAAATCTACGTTAATTTACATACACAACTATTGTAGTTTTAATAGTTATGTAATAGATATCAGTGAGTCCTTGTCGATTTAACGGCTATAATTGCTCGCGAGTAAGTTTTTTAAAGACTTGTTTCAAGAATTTAAGATGTTTTTTACGTGTTACTTATGTAAATTCCTGAACGGAAGTTCCGGTTTATAAACGGGGTTGGAAGCTTCCTGTTTATGAAGGCCGACCGAAGGGGAGAGACGCTGCGTAATACCGATGTTTGTGTTTAAATTGTTTTTCTACTTTAATAGTTTAAATAAGATGAGTATATAAAATGCGCTATTCGCTTGAGTCTCGTAGGTTTTTAGGTGTGTTTAGGAAGTGTCAGTAGCCTAGTTTTCGTACCGTCGGAACGAAAGAGGGTTGGGCTATTCCTCCGTGGGTGGGGGTCTAACATAGTACGCGATTTTTTTTCGTGTTAGGCTAGAAAGAAATGTGTCGCAGGTTGAAATGTGCCTGTTTATGCTGGTTGCATTTGTGTTGTGTACGGTAATTTTAAACAGTCGGGTCATATGTCACATGGTGGAGCAGGGGTTGTGTAGACCCTCGTAAAAAGTGTTAGATCAAAAAAAGTGTGGGTTTTTAAAAAAGTGTGGGTTATCAAAATTAACCCACTGTGACGTGTGTGGGTTTTCACATTAACCATATATAACGACTACACTTTTAGCATGGGGATGTATTAGCGTGACGTCACCACCGTGCATTAAACATAAATAATATGCTTTGAAAAGAAAACCTCCTCAAAATAAAATTTTAGAAATCATCTGAACCCACAACCCTTAAGGTATTACGTATTATAATTCACCAATTAACCATTTTCCAAATTATTTTTTTAATGCATTATAACTTGTAATGAATAAGAAATTTTTGGGAGTAGATTAAATAAATGGGGTATATATAATACGTACTCATTCTCCCGTCATAATAGGTTCGAAAAAGCGCCAGTCTTAATTGAAGTGCTTTCCTTTTCTCGTTTATTGTTGCTTTATCCATATTATTAAATGCTAGAAAATATTTTTTTTTAAATAATAACTTAAATCCTTAAGTTAATAATTTTTGGGATTCCCATTTTTTTATGTATATCTTCCCTCTCTCTAGCATGGAGTCTCTCCCTTTTCTAGCATGGATTTACATCATAAATTGGGGAGAATTAATGAAGCCGAGCTTTAAATTTAAAACTCCTGATTGGCGGAGCGAGCGAGCGAAGCGTAGCCTATAACGGACACCAAATTGCAAAATGTTGGTTAGTTGGTTGGTTGGTCCGTTGGTTGCACATTTTTAGTCTGGGTGGAGCCCAAACGAAAGATCGGATTGGAATGAAATTTGGTACAACGCTTGATAACCCAAACAGTATTGCTGAGCCAAAATTTGACGTAAATCGAACAATTATTACGGGAGAAATAACTAATTTTCGAATTTATTTCTAACACTCACCATTGTAAATTTGAAATCGTGAATAGTTAAGGAATTCCGTCGACGCATACAACTTGCTGGTGGTAGTCAAGTGAACTTAAAAAAACACGGAAAATTACATTTTCGTTTTTTCTTTCTAGCTGATAACCTTTTTCGACGTAATTCAATGAAATAATAACATTTGGCCCTTGCATTCAACCACTACATGAAGAAACGCAAACATAAAAAAAAAAAAATTCCGGTACGATGCACCTTAGCATCATTTGAAAAAACGAATGCTTGGAGGGATTACCTTCAGCTTGGCAACGAAACTGGTATTTACACTAGCGATGGGAATCCCGAATATGAAACCGAAATCGTCGTATCACGGCGAAGCTATACATATAAAACGAACTAACGACGACGACGACGACGACGACGACGACGACGACGACGACGTATTTAAACACAGAACGAAACAACAATAATGTCTGCATCTATAATAGTTTTTAAAATATTCCTCGTTGCCACGGCAACGTGTGGACTCGAACCGTGGTGCATTAATGAATAAGCTTAATCTCAAACTCAGCTGCTACTTACGAATTAATAATGACGACTAAATATTAGGCCTAAAAGCTACAAATTAGGCCTAAAGGCTAAAGCAGGTATAAGAGCTAACACTTTTTGACCTACAATATTGTGATCGTTAATGATGGATTATAATGTGGTTTTAAAATCGCTGTCGCCGTGCGTGATAGAGGTGTGTGCATCAATATTTTCGTTGGTGGCGTTGTCAAGACTACTGTAAGACCAGCGGCAGCATTGCCAACCTGCTGAATTTTTTAATTATTGTTAAAAACTATCGCTCAGATGATTGTTTGGCTTACAGTTAAATGCTTTATTATTAACATTTTGTAATCTAGGGAGGCACTTTGCACGGCAGTAATTATTGTTGTAAACAATGTCAGAATTATTAGCGGCGGCAGCCCAACCAGCCATCACAAACGTGCCGTTTTATTTTTATCGGCGGCGATGGTAGCGGCGATGGCTCACATCTTTAGTGTCGGAACACATGGCTGAAAGCCGAAGGCTCGAGTCAAATTAATACAGAAGCAAACCTATTTACGTTGCCTTTTGGACTTATATGACAGACTGCCTGAGTGGGGAATCGAACCCACGACCTTTGGAAGAGACCTCGGTCTCTGGTTCCAAAGGTCGTGGGTTCCATTCCGTGCTCAGGCAGTCTGGCATATAAATCCAAAAGGCAACGTAAATAGGTTTGCATCTGTATTAATTTAGTATCAGATATGGAAAGAAGCTAAACAGACACTAAATGATGGAGCAAATGAAAGCCTATTAATATAATATTAATTAATTATAAATAAGATAGCTTTAGCCTATTTGAAAATAAAGCTAAAATAAGACAAAGGCCTGCAAATAACAACAGTGCGTCACACCAAAAGGCAAATAGCCCAAAACTTAGCCGAATGAACATTTCTCCTTGATCTTTAAGGAGCATTAACACATATGGTACAGTCATTAAAATAAACACTAAATATAGATTTGACATAAAGGTCTGTTCGGTCCGCCTGCAATAGGCCCAAAGCCTGTTTCCTAGTTTAAACTAGGATTGGGGAAAACATTTGCAATAAATAACTTGTTTAATTGCACATACAGTACTTTAGTACTTTAGCTACTCTCGAAAGTTTTTTGTTTTTTTTTCAAAAGTGATGCCTTTTTAAAAAAAATTGTTCGGAGGGTCTTGTCCTTGTGGGAATTGTCCTAGAGGGGGTACTTTTTCTCCGAGGCCGTTAATGGATGCTATAATTATTATCATTATAACCATGCCGTATCGACGCAAGCGTCTTTACGGCGTGACAAATTATTGTGATTAGTGTAAAAATTTGTATGCCTCATTCTGGGTTAATTAAAAAACCTCAATCGAAATTTAAGCTCTTATGAGCGTTAGGTACTCAATGGCATATGGTTGTTAACCTTCCACTTGCCTTCAATCTCACGTAGTTCGAGATATCATTAGCAGCGTGAAATGATGCCATAACGGACTCAAAAGGAGGGAGTGAACTTCCTAAACCAATTTACCTATTTCCGTTTATGTAACAATAAATGACGTCTGTCTGCACCTGAAGTAACATAACCAGAAAAGCATTGCTGTAATAACAAGGACGCTGCAAATTTTTGCTTGTAGGTACAGTCGTTTGCCGGGTTTGACAGATTTATTTTAGGACGAATATTTGCACTAATCTCCTGATATGCCATCCATTCGGCTCATGATTACAATGCTGTTGCTAATATGGACGTTTAGGGAAACTACTTGTGGCGGCCAACCATGTATTCCCTGCCTCTGCTGGCCTCCACGAGACGAGGTGAGTAAAAGTTTTCATTGTTGCAAATTAAAAAAAAAACACTACTATACCTCGCTCGCATTCCAACACCCCTCCACCCTATCAGGAAGGTAATATTCAGCCTTCATCTAGGTAATAAGGCAAAGACTCAGAGCAAAAACGCGACAACCCCCAAAGGGTTTTAGTGAGCGTTAACCAACCGCACCCGGTCATCTGCCCGACGAAGCCCTAAGGCCCTATGTCTGCAGCACCCGGAATGGATTCCCAGGAGGTCACCCACCCAAGTACCAATCGGGACCAATGCCCACCCCCCCCAAAATCTAACAACAAAAAGGGTTAAAGGGTTTAACGAGCGTTAACCACTCCTGGTCATCTGCCCGAAGCCCTAAGGCCCAAACAACAATCAAAACAACAAACAACAAATCAACAACAAACAACAAATCAAAACGACGACAATCGGCCACCCCTATAATGAAAATGGATGAGCGTGTCAATTCTTTGACCTGAAGAATAAACTGGTACGTTGTTATCTTTAAAAGTTGAAATTGGCACATTGTTGCCTCGAATAACAATATGCTCTGCGTGGTCCTCTCCGGGCAAGTCTTAGATAATGTCATGCTTGAAGGACACTTATTTTTCATACAGTACAGATCGGTTAAGCTGAGGCGATAAACTGGGAGTGGGGGGGTTGCTGAACAGAGAATGTCTGGGTGTACGGCAGTGCGTCTGTTAGCCCTGTTTTTAGACAATAAGGCGATTGGGAGGTTGGGGGAGGGGAGGGCAATTCGTCTATTACCGTTAAGCGTACGATTACGCATTAACTGAACCTGCAAGGTACGGTATTTTGGGAGGATGGGAGGAAAGGAGGAGGAGGGAGGGGTGGTAGAAGATTGGAGCAAAAGGGAAGTATTCTAAGAACCAAAATTGTCTGTCGTATTCAACGTTTAGGCCACACCTACCATAAACTGGTAAACAACCACAGGCAAAACAAAATCGCAGATGAAGCCGGGAGCAACTGTTAGACCATTATAACGGCTAGATTCCGAATTTGGTGAAGCTAAATTTGGACTGGATTATCCTTGAAGAAAATGATTGTAATTCTGAAGTTCAAAACATTACCGATGTGCATCAATGGTTCAGAAATTGCAAGCCAAAAACAATTTTGATGTCTTTTTCGGCCACCATCTTAGATTTTTAAAAGCTTGAATATGACCTTTAAATAAAGAAAATTTAATAGTGAAGATATTTACCACAGGTTTATTTTCATCAAATAAACGGTTTATGTGTTACAAGCTAATAGCTTTTTTTAGGGCTGATATTAGTGCAAAATTCCTGCATTTTATTTTTGTTTAGTCACTCAATCAGGGTAAAGTTTCTGACGATTAGTTGGTGTCTGCAGTTGTGCCTATTTTTAAGGGTGGTAAAAAGAGTGACGTTAAAAACTATAGGCCCGTTGCCTTAACGTCCATCTGCTGTAAAATGCCGAGCATATTATTGTCAGTGGAATGGTGAGATTTTTGGATGAAGAAAAGCTCCTTACGCAGGAGCAGTTTGGATTTAGGAAAGGTGCTTCATGCAAACTTATGCTCACATCCATGGTGCATGATATTGCCGTGGGCCTATATCTGGGTTTGTCTGTGGATGTAGTGTCACTCGATATGGACAAAGCCTTTGACACCGTGCCACATGAACTGTTGTTAAAGAAGATGGAGGCGTATGGCATATGTCAGAAGGTGATTGGCCGGTTTTCGGCTGCTTCCTAAAGAACAGAAGTCAGTATACGTGATGGTGGAGGGCAGCCAATCTGACAGAGTGCCCGTAACATCTGGTGTACCCCAGGGCTCCGTGAGAGGGCCAATATTGTTCCTACTTTACATAAATGATGTAATGTGGGTTGTGTCTTCCTCTCATAAACTGTTCACTGACGACACTTACCGAGTCATTAAGGACGAAAATGAGAGACAAATTCTGCAGACCGATTTGTACAAGGTTAGCAATTGGTGAGACACCTGGCGAATGAAACTAAACGAAACTAAGACCAAAGTGCCACCCATCTCACACAGAAGAACTCCCACTGATTCTGGATATTCCATAACGGACCACTTATTGCAAAATGTCGCTAAAGTCTTCTGTCTTGGGGTGACGCACGACAGAAAGTTGTCCTGGTCTGACCAAATCCAGGGTATTTGTACCAAAGTCAATGGTGAAATTAAGTTTTTCCACAGGCTTCTTAAACAAGCTAGTCCCAGAGTTCGGGAGATTGTGTTCAACACCGTAGCACGTCCGAAGTTAGAATACTGCAGTGCTGTGTGGGATCCCTACACAAAGTATCTTTCGGATTGTCTGGAGAGAGTGATGCGGAGGGCGGCGAGAATGGTCACTGGCAACTACAGGAGAGAGACATGCGTCACTGGAATGTGCAACAAGATTTTGTGGAATTCGATGAAAGAGCGAAGAAAATGCCACAGATTGCAACTGTTTTTTCGCGTTCTAAATGGCGGCACTATTGTGGATCCATTGAACGTATGTGGTGCCCCTGACTTTTTGGGTCGTCATGACCACACCAGAAAGGTGAAGAGATTGCAGTGCAGCAAGAACGTACTTGCAGGCTCCTTTTTTTCACGCACCATTGTTGAATGGAATAATTTGCCCCAGGAGGTTGTACAAACTGACTCTGAACTTGTTTTCGTCAGAAAGCTCAAAGCTACTCTACAGCCTATGATTTGTAGCCATACTGTTTGATTGCCTTGCGTCTGTGGCACTTACGAACTTCTTTTCTCATTGTTTTTATATATTTTTTTTTATATTGCTTAATTGCTCCTTAGGGCGCTGCAATTATTTCAAATAAATAAACCTTTATTCAGAGTTTTTCCAATTGTTATTATTCTAATTATTATTCGTAATAAGTTTGTGTTTATTCTGATTATTCTGGAGGTTACAAGGGGGGGGGGGACGTTTTTTGGACACCACTTTGGTCTACTATCTTGGATTTCCACAAAACTTTA
Organism: Lithobius niger; assembly: GCA_023313725.1. NCBI lineage: Eukaryota > Metazoa > Arthropoda > Chilopoda > Lithobiomorpha > Lithobiidae > Lithobius > Lithobius niger. The sequence goes on along the minus strand of JAHWFP010202317.1, from coordinate 3,704 downwards.
AGGGCATATATTTCGATAAATGTTCAATCTGAGGAACGGACGGAAAGTTGCAGGCCAAAAAAAATCAGTATTTTCGGTGCCATTTTGTGGAGCTATTTGCCATTTTTATCAGATGCTGTAACACCACACACACACACGTCCTTCGGCCTGTGATCAAAGAGTATTCTTGCCAAATTTCGTCCGAAGCATTTCATGCAATTTAAAATTATCGAGTTTAAAAAGGACGAAATAAACATTTTGGACGCCATTTTCACATGCATTTTGGATTTTTATCAGTTGGTATAAAACCATGTATATGCGTCATCAGTCCTGAGGTCAAAGAATATTACAACATAATTTTTTTTTCCGAATCGATCCTCATAATTCAACACCAGTGCACAACGTTGTCCAGCTTTATTTCAAAGAATATTGCTCCCAAATTTAATTCAAATCGGTTCATGCGTGTTGCAGAAACTGCAATACAGAAAGACATGCAGACAAAGCAAAATGTTAAATCGTACACTGATTAAACGCAGTTAAGCGGGTCCGAGTTAAACATAATGCACTATAATGAGAGAGTATCGAATTCGTCCCCCCCCCCCAAATAAAATACATGTATTGGTACCTATATAAAGAAAAAATATACTGAAAACTGAAAACTCGTTGTATTAATTTCTGTTTGCATGCCGAAGGTATAGAGCTCCAGTGTGTCGGCTTAGAATTCGGGGAGGGGGGAAGAAGTGGGAGGTCAACGGGAGAGGAACAGACGGAAGACACACCAACCCCACATCAAAACAACAATACTACACCTCGTGCTTCAGGCACTGTTACGTTAATTACGGGGAGAGGTTTCTCGCAAATCAAGTACATACATGCACTAGGAGGGGGGGGGGGGAGAAATGATATGAAGCAAAAGAGGCCACAAGTTCTTAGTTCTTACTAAGGGAAACAGTAGGAAAAAGGGGAAACCTATACAACTAGTGATCACGGCGTTAGAAAAGAAGACGTATAGCTGTCGACACCTATACAGTTCTTGGGTTATTCAAAACACTCGTATTTTAAAATTAATGAAATATCAATGAAATATCAATGAAACACTCGTATATGAAATTAATATTTCGACTGGAATTGATACATTAGTACACACGCAGCCTCCAAATCTTAAGCAAGAAATTAATTTAAGCCTCTTTAATCGTCGTACTGATGGCAGTTTAAGCGAAAAACAATGGCTACAAAACTCCTTGCTTCCAGTAAACACAGATGTTGAATATCACGAACCGAAACCCATGATATCTTCAACAGAAATTGGGCTTCCAAGACAAATGTAGGATATTTCCATGAAATAAGTTTCAACTTTCTCCTCCGAGCCAGTAAAAGAAAGAGAAAAAACAGGACAAATCAGACACAGGCTTCAAAATTGCATTAACTTACAATGCCCGAAACAGTTTCACATATGTAAACCCGATCGAAGCCAAAATTCACTCAAGTTCGTTAATTAAATGATTCCGTTTTTAACAAAACGTTGTTAAGGTTCACACGAAATATTAGTGAATTGCCATAGGGGGTCCCGTGTGCAGTTTAATGAAGCAAACAAATATGTTGCATAATCTTGTTCTACACCTTGTCAGTTTCCTTTTGCACCATGGTGCCATCCCCGTATGCAACCGGAAGTGGCGTTATGACGTCATCAAAATGGCCGCCGACATTGGTTAAATAAACTTATATATCTCTGTAACCACTTGACAGATTTACTTTTTCTATAGCTCGTTTTAAAGCTATTAAGATTCACTACCGTTAAAGTCCTACGAGTCAATACCAAAAATGCAAAAGATTTCGCGTTATGGGCTCGCAAACATAAAAATGCCCAATTTTTTTACTCAAGTTTTTATGTTTAGTTGGAAATAACGGCCAAACAACGCGACTGGCGCAATGCTTTCATGGGAATTATATTGTAGTAAATTCTGTTAGCTTTAAAAAAAAGCTATAGAAATTGAAAAATCGGTTAAATGGTTCCCGAAATATCAACACTGAGGCGAACGCATTTCTTTATGATGCTGCCATTCTGATGCGGATGCAACTAGTGTCAGTAATGATAACTTCCGCAGTTTGTCGTTAGGCGGTGCCTGTAATACGACGTTTGAACATTGTTCGCTGGCATATACGTCGTACATCATCTTCTGAGGAAAGATTAAGATAAACTTTGACAACAATCATGTTGTAATCATAATCTTATGCAGTATCAGAGTAGAGCGTTCAGAACTAAGACTAGTGCCGGTATTCACAATAATAGTAAATTGGTCTTCAAACAACGGTGTGATTAGGCTTATTGTTTTTCCGTTTCATAGTCGGAATCTAGTATGGAGTTTGTTAAATCAGAATGTTCACCATATGCAATGCCTATAAGACAACAAATTATGAATTGTGTTTAATTTGTCAAGAATTAAAAAATGAACAGCTAGTAATTAATCCCAAGCCTGGCAGTTTAGTGAATGTTCTAACTTGTATTCGTGAGCCGTCTAACTATGATTACGGGTTGTATCCTCAGAAGAGAAGACGATTAGACAATGACAATGCAGAAAGGGTCAAAGGGTTTTAGCGAGCGTTAACCGCACCCGGTCATCTGCCCGACGAAGCCCTAAGGCTCTATGTCTGCAACACCCGGAATGGATTCTCAGGAGGTCACCCACCCAAGTACCAATCGGGGCCAATGCAGAAAGTTTGATCCTAAACAATGCAAATTGGCACCTGTCGTGTTAGAAGGCAACAACAAACAAAACAATTCACGCTCGTGCACGTGAAAGTTATAATAGAAAAGTACAGTTGCAAAATAACCCTCCCTATGTTAGCACTTCGGCGCATATTACACACTCGGCTGTGCCAAGTTGTTTCTTTTGTAACATTACGTAAGGTTGAAACTAAAACTGCCTGTGCTCATGTCAAGGCAGCCATCGAAGTTAGCAATTCAGAAAATCTAAGGATTCTTCTTAGTGCAGCTATAGACAATTAGGACGCCATCGCTATGAATCTTCATTATCATAAAAACTGTTGGACACAGCAAGTTAACAACGTACTGAGAAAAAACTACAAAAAAAAAAAAGCTTTAGTTAACCCATCATCAACTGCCGAAACAGCTTCCATTATTGAATTCATGAGTATTCTTAAAGCCTACCCTGGGGAAGGGAAAATTACCGATATGGGAACGTTATACATGACGTATGAGAACATACGCCAACGAAATGGTGTACGGAAACCTATTTACTACCGGCAGCATCTACGAGAGTTTAAATTGCTGTAGACATATACCTAATGTTGAATTTAGTAAAGCAAAGAGACTAAATAAGCCTGACCATGTTCACTTGAAAAGTTTAAGAGAAGCTGCTGTTCATTACTTGGAAGAAGAAGAAGATACAACGCAAGAATCTAGACACACGCTAGTGTGTGGCGCCAAGTTCGGCAACAATCATCACAACAAACATCACATCAATTCAATTGTCGAGGTTGTAAACCATAGTAGCGCGGCGCCATACCGTCAGTGTCTTATATCTTGAAGCATATAGTTGGGCACATTTCAGGTACTTGGGGGAAATAATAATGCGGTACAAAAGCTTGAATTGTGTTGAAATCAAGAGCAATGACCCACCTGCCAAAAATTAACTCGGGTAGGAATGCCAGCTAAGCTGCTTTGAATGTCGCCACTACTTCTCTGAGCATAAGGTGCTCAATTA
>JAHWFP010202314.1:0-12520 GCA_023313725.1 Lithobius niger | reverse complement strand
CATGATCAGTATTAATTTCTATTGCAAGAGGAGAAGAAGGGCTATTAAGTGGGTGCTCTTGTGGCAATGTTTCAGAATTGTTGCAATTGCTTGACAATGTAGCTCCTTTATCAGGAATAACATTTACATTAATACTGGATGGCACTGTACAAGAGGAAGTGGACTGGGAATTCCCTTTGTGACTGTCAGTGGAGCCAGCCTCGGACGGAGAACCAGCTTTCTCACTGGACGGTGAAGTTGACAGAGACTTTGGTGATGTTTGAACAGCACCATCTGAAGATGGACATTCAACTAACGTTTCTTGGACTACGGCAACAATATTGGTTGATGAGGACTTCTCAGCAGAAACAACATTCATTTCTGTACTATTTTCACTCCATCCCTGAAGGATCGCCGGCCTTTCTTCGGAACTAGCATCAGTTATATCTTTACAAGACACTTCCACTGTTGCAGAGGACGTATTTGCTTCCCATGGCTGAAGATTATTGGCGTCTGCACAGTCATTATTCCCACTGAGCTGGGTACACATACTATCAGAGTTATCTAATGGAGAGTTCTGCCGGCTACCAGAAAAACAAATAGAACTGGTGGCGAAAGAAGCTTGCTTTTCCACAGTTACAGTATCTACTGTGGTGTGCTCATTATTAAGAACAGAGTTTAACATTGCAGACACATTATTGTTGATGTTGGGTTCTGTACTACCAAGGTCACTAGCTGCTTGCTGCTGAGCAACACTACTCCCACCTGCACAAGCCGAGGTCTGGGTTTCAGGGAATGTAGCATCAAGTGACGACGTGTTGCTATCAAACTTAATGTTGTCTGCCATAAAAAAGAAAAAAAAAATGCAAAATTAGTTTAAAGATAACATTTTGGCTAATCATTCTTATTTAGAGGTAGCATACCAAAAAATGAGGTTAAAAGTTCTTCAAACATTGGATCAGATTCCGTTTGATTCACAATGTCTTTGATAAGCGACTCGGGAACAAACAGCTCCTGCATAAAACATGCAAAATAACAGAATATTGAATAAATTAAAATAACCAAAATAAAGTAGTACACTCAAAACTCATATCAAAATTCAGTTACGTAGTCACAACTACAATAGAACAATGATTATTTGAACTAAGTGGGACTGATCAGAGTTCATAAAATCGAAAATTTCGGTGTCAGGAGGTCCTACACGTCACCCTCCTGACGGAGTCCCCTTATTGACCAGGGATATTTACTATCTGTTACAAATGACACGTCCGCTCATGCCCCAGCTGCCAACTCGCGAAATGTACGCAGCCAAAACGTGCAGGTGGTAGCCCCGAGTCATCACTTCCACATGTTGGAAGTTGATTTAGTCAGTCCTCTCTCCGAAACAACACACGGAATCGTTCATATTCTAACTGTGGTAGACTATTTTTCGAAATACACATGGCTTGTACACACCAAAAATGCTACGGCAGCGAGGAAACTCTTATCTGAGGGCATAGCAGTGCATGGCCACCCGACATGCTAACCTGGGACAAATCCATGTGGACATCTTATATAAGAACTTGTAAGATCCTTTAAGTTCTTACCTGCATCTTACAAGATCTTGGTACAAGATCCTGTAGGAACCTGCTAAGTTCCTACAATATCCTGCAAGATCTTGTACCAAGATCCTACAGAATCTTGCACAAAAGTAAGACCTGTAGAATCTTGTGGGATCCTGCAGGGTCCTGCAGGATCTGCACTAATATCCTACAAGATCTGCACCAATATCCTACAGGATCATGCATAAGATCAGGTACAAGATCCTGCAGGATCTTAGCAGGATCCTACAGGATTTTGTACCAAGATTTTACAGGATCTTACAAGTTTTGTTCTTCCTGTAACATCTTAAAGGATCTTATATAAGATGTCCACATGGGAAGCTACCTGCTGGAAGTTTCTGGGGTGGCCTCCACCATGCCCAGGCTAACGCAACAGAATGTGTTAACCGCACCCTGAAGGGCGATCTGGGGGCCTTCGTACAGATCACCATCGTGATCGATTGGGGTCCACTGTTGCCTACCCTACAATACGCACTACGGACCATCCAGCACATCAACACCGGGGAAACAACTTTCATCCTAATGCACAAGGAATGCAAGACACTCGCTGCAAATACTCAGTCTACCCAACACCATCTACTAACCGATTTTCCGTAACGCTCGCAATGCTACAAAAAGTGAATTTCGGGTCACCGGTACCTGTGGTTTTGTCCGAGAGCCTACATCTCTTGGTGCCATCCTTCTGGAACTCAATGGTTCAGAATTATGCTTGAGAGCCCGGAAGCAGAACATTTTCAGTCGGCCTGCAACAAGCTTTTTGCAAACAAAAAACTGTCTGTGGTCTACAGGTAAGGGGTGAAGGTGGAAATTTGCATTGTGCAAAATTTTTATTTAAGCCTATTTGGGTTCATGAACAAATTTCTTGCAAGAACTTTTTTCAAGACCCTTTGTGGCTTGTTTTTTGCTAAATAACTTGAGAACGACCTACCCTATCGTCTTGAGAATAGCAGCATTCAAAAGCTCTTGAAAAAACGGTTCAACTGGTGTATTTGAACGTCAAAAACGGTCAATTTTTGGCGAAATTATCGCAAAAAGAAGATCACGAAAGAAAAAACGCAGGATAAATCGTACTGCGACGTAGCGTCGCCCATCGCTCTGATGCTGCCACAGGGCTCGAGAAAACCAGTAGGTCGTAGCTGTGGCACTCGAAAAGGGAGCAGCCCATTTCGCAGAAAATGCTGGGACTATGAAGAATGCATGTGATGGCTTGAGGAGGAAGAAGGTTTTCCACCCAGGTGAACTGGTGAAACTGCGGAACCATGCAAGTCTAATGCAGAAAACGGATTACCAAAACGCTAGCTCGATTTTACGTAGCTCCCAATCGGATACATGTGAACAAGAGCGACGTGACGTGCATAGAAGAATCTATGCACGACGCCACTGACATTAAAACAGTCAAAGATCAGGATCTCAAGACGTACTGCGATCTGGAGACGATGTACATACATGGATCGACCAGTAATCTACGAGACGCCACCACGTCTCCACGCGTACAACCTGTCTACCTAGCCGATCCAGAGGAGCAGGAGAGTTATGACTCCAGACTCATCGTCATCTTCATTAGTCATACAGTAATTTAACAATAAATTACATGTTTACTGTCTGCAACTTTCTTACCTTTGAAGGTGTGTCAGGTACCGATCCAGTAGGGCTGCTTGGTGGAGGCATAATTGTTGGCGGTGGAGGCATAACTGACGGCGGTGGCATCATTGGTTTAGCAGGAGTTTCCACGATTTTGTTAGGAGTCTCCACAACTTCTACTTCAGCTGGAACTTCAGATGAAACTTCTGGTGGAACTGAAGTTCCCACTACTTTGTTGATGTTTTCAGCTAGTTTTTCATGAAGGGCTGTATTGCTGATAAGTTGCCCTAGCAAACCCTGAAACATTTACAAGTTATTACAATATTATTCATTCAAAAAGGGTGCAGGTCTACCAAAAAGTATCAGATATTAATCCCATGCCAGTTTAGACAAATACATTTCTGGAGAATTGTTTCTAGCAGAAATTGATAAGTATTACGTAACTTTAAACAATGCCTTAGAGATTTTTTATAGCTGTTGGATTTATGACATAGATAAGGCTAGAGTCAAATTTGAGGCTACATGCCTTAAGGTACCTCACATTCTCACTTCTTTTTTATTGTTTTTCTTTTTTAAATCCGTATAAGTTCGATAAATAGCTGGAATCAAAAAATTGTTTATATGCTTCTGCTTCATAACAACTTTATGATGTCATTAAAGTAATAACTGTTTATATAACTTTTTCATTACGGTTCCATAACAAACCGTATAATGTTTTGTTCACCTTAGTCAAAGTTTCAGCTTTCATCCCGAACTTAATTTATTTTCTTATTTGTCTACTAGATTTAATAACTACTTCTTGTTTGCAAACTCAGAAAGTTTTGATTTCACAAAGCAGTTTCATTAGTTCAATATTTTGCTGCTAGTTAGCACAGTATCAGATCGGTTTCATCAATACTTTGCTTGCCACTATCGGTATCGGTTTTGGCTTAAAAAAATGGTTTTGGAACACCCTTACTGCTAACATATTTTACCTGGTTTTAAAACCCTATTTTCAACAATCAAGTTGGGCAAAGGCTTGCATTCGATAGAGGATACAGGAAGAGACAATTCAACCACCTGTGGTATACATAGTAAGGCTGTAGCGACCAGATTTAGCCGAACAGATTTTAGCAGAATTTGTGCTGATCGGCAAAAATAGGTTCGGCGAACAACAACTTACAGATTTTCGATTTTTGCCAGGCCCTTGACAATAAATAAATTCTGTTTCTCAACATGTTTGTTACCTTTTGTTTTAATTTAGGCTACGCCTACATGTTTTACATTGTGTAGGCTAAGGTTAATAATGGACAAATCTTTACTTTTATTTGGGTAAAAAAAATGTATTCCAATGTTTTCATTAGCCTACAAATTAGTTAGCCTATAAGTTTGTGTAAGCCAGAAAAAAAAATTGTTAAAAATCTGTAGCGGTTGGTTCGGTTAAATTGGATCGGTACACCAATCAATTTGTGGCTGATCGGATCGGAATCTGTTCGGCAGAAAAAATGCTGATCGGTACAGCCTTAATACATAAACGTACGTTTCCAGGTGCACAGAGCTAGAGAATGGGGCAAGTATTCAGGTGGTGCTGTCAGTAGCCCAACAGGAACCTGCTGGACCAGTGGCATAGTTACTTTTATGAGCACCTTTGGGTCAATAAACACTGGATCCAACAGAATTTGTTGATTACAACCAACTTTGATGGCACGCGTGCAGGCAATGGTAGTACACTATTAGGGATGTGCGAGTAGAAAAATTTTAATTCGAGTCGAGCCGAGCCGAGTTTGCAACAGAAGAATCGAGTATCGAGCCGAGTTCGAGTATTTGATGAAAATATTTTGTTTGCAAGTTTCTCTTCAATTTGGTACGATAATAAGAACAAAGATGGTGCTTAGCTGACTGTGTGGGTCATGGTTTTCCAATTTTAAGGATATAATTTGAAAATGGTTTCAATTATTGGCTTTTAATCTGCACCACTGGAAAGCTCTCGTCGAGACGATCGATTTGGTATAATGGAATGTCAAAATCGGTCAAAAATTGACGAAGTTATCGCATTTTCGCTGGATTCGAGTTTTTCGAGTATGGACGCGAGCAGCGAGCCGAGTTCGAGTACAAGTTTCATACACGGCTCGGCTCGAATTTTTCAAGTATCGCACATCCCTATACACTATACATGAATTTATTCTTCCCAAGCCTTACCGAAAGATCAATACTTTCTTCACTCTGGCAGTCAACACTAGTGATACTGTCTTCATCCTGCACTACTTGATTTCGCTTTTTCACTGACTGAGATGGAGTTTGTGCATTTCGTCTTTTGGGCAATTGACTGACATAAGAAAACAGTAATGTTTTATTAGTGTGGGTGACCAAGAAGCCATCCTGTTTTGCAGCTGGCAGACAAAACATACAATACACAGTGGCATAAGAAAGCCAAACTTTTATGGTAAAAAGTTAATCTCCAAAGAAAATATCACAAGGGTAAAAATTAATGTCCGTGTGTGTGTACCATCCAGTGGCACTGGACAACAGCAATGGCCAGACTAAAGTGCTTTACTGCGTGGGTTACCAAGGAACCACCCTGTTCTGCAGCTGGCACACAAAACGTACAATACAAATTTCAGCAGCCAGTGGCATAAGAAAGCCAAATTTTTATGGTAAAAAGTTAATGGATAAAGAAAAAATCACAAGGGTAAAGGTTAACGTCTGTTTGTGTGTAGCCATCCAGTGGCATTTGACAACAACACCAATGGCCAGACTTAAGTACTTTACAATTGCAAAATTGTAATCAATCATTAATGTATAACGTTTATCATTAAACGAGTTCAACAATTTTTTTCGTATGAATAGGCTAAGTTACTAACGTTACCATACTCAACAAATGGAATTTGTATTTTGTTTTCATAATTTCAAGAAATGTGGTTAGTGTTGCTGCATGTAATCATGCAGTTTGTGTCGTTGGATGATTACTGTATAGCGACTGCAAACTTCTCTTAACACTTAATTTCTGCTGCATCCCCCAATCCCCTACCCCATTTACAAGTTGCAACCTAACCACATTCACTGCAGTTGACAAGCAGAGAAAATAATGCAAACTAGCATAAACAGAGGGAAAGTCAACAGTTTAAAACCGAAAAGCACAAATTATTTAAATGAATCGCTAGCAGTTCATAATTATTCGTGTACCTTTGACTTTGAAATTAAATGAAAATCAGTACTCCAATTACCATTTTCTGCGCGGAGAACGAAAATTACTATCTTCGGAAAAAATACCAAATTTAACAGGAGTGCAAAGGGGAGGATGACTAAGTTCAGTCTCCGTTGACGTAGAGGGGTGATTGCTATCTGCCAAAGAATCTTCCAGTATGATAGGCGAACACCCTCGGTCAATCATCTCTTGCTCTTTTCTCTGCACACAAGTCTCCGCCTGTTCAGGTAGCCACGCATCATGGCCCGTGGTGTCATCAGCAGAAGGATCTAAAACTTCATCAGCAGTTTCTGAAGTGTCCATCAAATTGTCTGTGCTATTAGCTGAAGGTTCTGCATGGAAACATGCTGGTTGATCTTCAATTATGAAAGAAGACGTTGAGCACATTTCACCTTTGTTGGAATCTATAAAAAAAAAAAGTTCAATTAGACTTGTCTACATTTTCTTCTTGTGTTGTTTCCTCTATGAATTTGTAAACCACTACTCGAAGCCTAACGACTACTGCTACTACAGAAAAAACCTGACTAGGATAGCGAGTAGAAGAATTTTACTTCGAGGCAAGTTGGCAGCAAGAGTTGAGTATTCAGTCGAGGCAAGTTGGCAGCAAGAGTCGAGTATTGAGTCGAGTCAAGTTAGTACTTTTTGTGAACATAATTTTATTTGGAAGTTCTTTGTAATTCGTCAGAATTAGAGCAACTGCTGTGTAAGTGATTGTGTGGGTCCATGTTTACAAAGGGTTTTCCGGTTTTAACAATTTCAGTGGTAGAATCGGTATGAAAACTTCTTCTTCATGTTGGACCAAATTTCAGGACACTTTCAAGACATTTATTCTAAATTTTAAAGAAAATTTTAACTACATTTTACTTAGTTTTGAGTATTACATAGGCAGGTTATCAAACGAACATACAATGTTTCTTTTACAATACCATTTTTATTTAGGCATTTGTTCCCTTTTTCCTAGCTGAAGGTTGGCACTCAGATTGTTATTGCATGCAAACCGAGTAATTCCTTTTTCACATTTTACAATTTGCTACGAACCAGTTTTTCAGTGCCAGTATTAATCATTGTTTGGGTAACTTTTGCAAAGTACAAGTTATTTTTTAAGTTATTCAATGCCGTACTTGCTTCTGACAGTAGCTGTTCACACACTTTTGTTTTGAATGGGATCAACCATTCAAAAACACATAGGTCTAATGTTAGTAGCCGCATGACAGGCGGCTATGGCAGATAGTGGTGGCTGACTAAGCAGCGTGCGGTGGCTGACTGAATAAACACGTTACTTAGCAATTGCCAAGATCCATGCAGAAGCATTCTTCTGAATCGCACACACCACATAAGTTAAATGTTTCTTTTAGAAATAACTTCAGAACAGTTGTAGCTAGTGATTTGTGGTTTGCACCATTGGAAAGCTGGTGAACAAAACGGTTAAAATGGTGTATTTGAATGTCAAAATCGGTCAATATTTAGCAAAATTATCACCATTTCCACGTACAAACCACAGGGGAAAAAAATCGATTTCAACTCAACATTCGAACGAATGCTCGATATTCACAAAACATCAACATCGCGATCCATTAATCGAAAATTGAACAACACTAAAAATAATACTTACTTTTCAGCAAGGATATTCCACTGCTCAAACTTCCAGTACTTCTACTAGTGCCAGCAATGGCAAATGTTGTGGTGGCAGTTGTACTAGTGGCACTAGCAGTTACAGTTGTACTGACATTACCACTTTCGGTGTTGACATCAGATACGCTACGAGCAACAACTGCAGTAAGGATGGCGCTGGCATTTTTAGTTACGCCGACGACACTTGAAGCACTGGAATCAGCAACAGCAGTGGATGTTGTGTTGGTGGTGACAATTGGAGAACTGGTAGTAGCAACTGCAGTAGTAACTGTGCTGGTACTGCCACTTGTGGCAGCAACACTCACTATGGAGCTTGCAGCAATAGATGCTGTTTCAGCAGGAACAAGCTCAGTCAAGGTTAGAGCAGTGCGGTCAAAGTAGGGCATATTGCTGGATGATTGTTGCGATGAACATGGCCGAGTACCATCAATGGTGTGGCGTTGTGCTTCCTAGACAACAACATTTTAATTTATTAGTTTACCAATTAAGACAGTAAATTCCTGAACGTACACATATGAAGGATATGAGCATGCGAGCAAAAATCAACCTTACAGTACAGCAATTTCAAGCTTATAAATTAGAAAAAAATAAGAGTAATCCCTTACAAAAAAAAAATCATCACAAACAGACCTAATTTAAGTCCCAAAATGGTCACAAGGGCGGAAGGGCCCAAACTGATCCCAATCTAGCCACAGCAGACTACAGTACCTAAGGTTTCATGTGTTTGATTTGATTGGCCCTGGTTTGAAACACCCGTTCATCCCAAATCAAGACGTGCATTTGAAAATTGATCCCAACAGGCCCAAATTGGTCCAAAAATCTGACTTACCTAACTTAGCCCAAGTTTCACCCCACTTAATCACAAGTGTTGACTTAAACGAGTATTTGGGCTTGGTCACACAAGACCCCACTTGGCTATGGTTTGGGGCTTTCGCAAAAATACAATGAGGTTTTTTACTTTGAATGTCTCGATTCATGATGAAAATGTATGCTTAATTCAAAAAATACTTAACAATTGGATGCTTCTGGGCTAATTTTTGACAAACATTTAACTTTGCAGCTTGTTCCACAAACACACACAAGTAATGTAGTGCAGTAAGCCACCTTAATGCATTTGCGTTTCATTCTAATGACATGACTCGAACCAGTAGACTCTCTGCCAAATCACAGTCCTTTGCACAATTCGGGAAAAATTCTTCCATACTAGAATTGCTTTCAACCCAATTCTTGATCCTATTCTTCTTTCCCACACTCTGTACTCCGCAACATCCTCAACATGGTTATGGTTATTGCTGTGTTGAATAACTCTCCTCTGTCAAGCGTGGACACATCTGTAGAGAAAAAGGGCACGAACCTTTTTTGCGGTTCGTGCGCTTTGCAGTTCGTGCTCAGCTTTGAACAATTGGGACTAATGTGAGAAGTCACGTGCCCACAATAGCGCAAGTTTACTTCTAGCCTCGCTGTGGTTATCAAGATGTCGTAGTGCTAAGACGTGTGTGAGGAGCGAATAGGACGCCGATTAGTTAGACGTCGTAATAGGGCAAGTTTTAGATAGGTCTAATAACTAAGAATCACGATGGACTAGTGCCTACACAAAGGACGAACCACCGAGGGAAAGTCGCTTTTTCTGGAGCGACGCCCAACAGTTCAAGTGCAGTAGTGACAAAACGCCATTGAACACCGGACTTCTGAAAGAATGATAAGGTAATCATACTCATCACCGTTTATGATCGTTTTCCTTTCAAAAGGTTATGGGCCCAGTCACGTCAGTGTTCGAGACGAAATTGTGGTTGCTACTAGCCCAAGAAGTTGGCGGACGAAGCTAGAAATGAACGCGCTGAAAGAACAGAGAATTCCGTGGCCACCACTTTGTTTGTTTTGCTATCGGACGAGGAAAGAGAAATGATCCCCAAGTGTACACATTAAGGCTCCGAAGTGTACATATTGGCATCGGTATCGGCTCCAATACTAGCGGTATCGGATCGGTTTCGGCAAGAATTTATAGGGTTCCTATAGGGTACCTATAAATTCTTGGTATCGGCTAACTGTTTTGGTCAAATATAGGTTTTTGTAATATCTTTGCCAAAAATTATCTGTTTTTGATGTTCCAATACACCATTTTAACCATTTTTTCGAGAGCTTTCCAATGGTGCTAATTTCAGAGTGATAGCTTCAGTCGTTCTCAAATTATTTAACAAAAACAAAAAACAGGTTCCAAAAAAAGCACTTTACTGCAAGATGCTTGCTCATAGAACTTTGAGATTTCGAATTTTTCATCAAATTTTGTTTCTACATATGGAAGAAACATTAACTTTACTGGAAGTAATGCATCGAAGTACATCGGCATCGGTATTGGTGATGTAGCATCGGACAGGATCGGATCGGTCAAAGTTGGTATCGGCTGAGCCGTAGTAGACATAACTAGAAGAAATTTACCAGAGAGCGTAATTTATTGATCGGCAAGTAACTACTCAAGAGTATTTGGAAAACTTAAAAAAGTTTTAGTGAGCATTTTACTCCTTAGTAAGCCCAAATTGTAAAACGTAGTTGAAGCTTGTCAAGGTCAAGTGTAGTTACCGAACAAAATCGAAGGAGAACTAAGATCGCAGTGAAGAAATTGAGCAAAGATATTGACTTGTAAACAATTTTTTTGCCAGCGGAGCGACGCCCAACTCTGCATGTGCAATAGTGACAAAACGTCATTGAACACCGGACCTCTGCAAGAATGATAAGGTAATCGTACTCATCACCGTTTATGATCTTTTTCTTTTCTACATCCACAGCACGTATTGCGTTACGTCGATTTTATAAACTTCCAGACATTTTTCCATCATACTTTCTTTTGTTGGATGTACGTACGAAAAGCACCCACGTATTAAGAGCCTCTTGCCCTTATTGCGTAAGGCAATATGTCACAAAATAAACCGTAAGACTTACTTGAATTACTTTGAAACGCTGTTGAATCACTTCGATCTCGGAAATTACTCATTACGCTCACTTTCAAAAACAGAACACTATCTGTTTCATGTTTTTGAAAGTGAGCGTAATGAGTAATTTCCGAGATCGAAGGCAATAAGTACGGGCATACTTCGAAAGTCCAATGTTCCCAGCTCCAAAAGTCCGTACTGCAAATTTTCGGCAACTTTTACTGGTTATCTTTTTCAGGCAGTTAAGAAACTGATACCCACACCTTTCAACAAAGGTTTTCTTCCTGATCAACGAACTTCTTGAATTCAAACTTTCCTGCGCTTCACAGGAGGGTTCGAATCAGCTATCCTAGCTGTTGTTGGTACTGCTCTCAGCCATGTCTTGCTCATCATATGAGCAGTTACCTGTTGTAGGAGAACAGGGAGGAAACCTTTCCAGCTAGCTTCTAGTCAGGCATTCAATTAGGGTGTCACCATACTTCCAATCTGCTTATAAGCTGGTTCTTGTACATTCAGGAGATCAATCAATATTTCTCTGCATTGTTGGATGGCTACTAACTCTAAAGCGTGGAGGTGTTTGGATTTGAATTTGATGGATTGTGAGGCTACAGTGTCCCTTTTGGCTGCTTTTTAAGGGTGGCTTTCCAGTGCGCTTTAACTCTAACGTAAATCCGACATTTCGTCTCGCCAATATAACCACATGGAATGCAATTGACGACTTCTGCAGCAGCTGGTAGTGGTAGTCATTCCACCGCAATTCTAGCCTCTTTTTCTCCATCGCTGTCCCCACCACTCTCTGGTCCTGGTCCTCTTCCATCGCTGTTTTCAACTCGAACGTCAGTTTGACCTTGTCTGGTACTGATGTAGGTGTTGTTGCCTTGTATCTCTTCCATTTTCCTCCCTCCTCAATCCGCAGTTCTCCTTCTTTCCCAGGGTTTTCAAGCGGCTTACTGTGTCCGCAGCAGCTCCTATTTCAGAAATAGCACGAGATCCCCACTTTCGCCAGGGCCATCCTAACCTTCTCACCACCTCCCGGCAAATACATAATCACTTCAATAGAACTATCTTTACGTGGCTTTTTCTGGTCCTTCCTGTTGAATGGTTCCTTCCATACTTTAGCTGTCTTGATGGCATCATTGACAGCCCTGGGTGGTATCTCAACGTTTCTCTTTTGCATTCTCAAACCATCTGCCACCTTCTTGCACCTTCATGAGCCGGCTTCTTATCCTCTTCATTTTCCCTTCATAATTGCCAGGAACTGGGCCTTGCGGTACTCAGAGGGAAACTGTGAATGATCCCACCAAGAAAGTTTAAAGCATGGAAGAACCCTTTGAGCAAGAAGGACCAGAAAAAGCCTCGGAATGATAGTTCTGTTGAAGTGATTACACATTTGCCAGGAGTTGGTGAGAAGGTTAAGAAGACCCTGGTGAAAGTGGGGATCAAATGCTATTTCCAAAATCGAAAGAACATCAGGAAGCTGTTAGGAGGATAAATCAGCGACAGAAGGAGCAGGACGCGTCGGGACACAGTAAGGCGCTTGAGCACCCTGAAGGAGCAACTGTGAAAATGAGAAAGGAGGAGAATGGAAGAGGTAGAAAGCAATAACACCAACACCA
>JAHWFP010202309.1:0-10368 GCA_023313725.1 Lithobius niger | reverse complement strand
GAAGTTTAAGAAAACATTGGGACACTTTACAAATTACCCTCGAAACTTAAAATTATTGTTGGGATATAATAGATTTAACTGAGATAAACATCAAAAAAGAAGAACTGGAAATTTACAATATTAACGGGTATTCAAAAGTCTCCTTAACACGAGAAGAAACAAAAAGAGGTGTTGGTATAATGATTTTCTATAAGAACAATCTACATAAAGTTAACATAAAGCATATTAAACTTGATGAAAATGATGGTCTGAACTTGAATGTGTATTGCCATAATAAATTAATAGAACTTACAGTGGTATACAGAAGACCAGATATAAATAAACTGAATTATATAAAAAGCATAAAAGAATTATGTAGAAAGAGGAAGAAATGTTGTTTGGAAATATATATGGGAGATATAAATATTAATATTTTAAATCAAAACAACAATGATATCGATAAATTTGAGCAAAACATAATAGAAAAATATGAAAATTGTTTAGCAGAATTAGGTTTTGAAAAACTCATTGATTCTCCAACACGAGTTGAAATACCCAAAAGAAAAAATATGGATGAGCTTAAAGTAGATGTGTCCTGTTTGGACCATTTATACATGAGATCACTAAATTGGAAATATTTAAGTTCAACATTCAAGAAAAGATTGCAGATCATTTCTTTGCAACTTGTATGGTATGGATTGAAACTGAAAAGGACGAAAATGAAAATCTAACAGAAAGTAATGGGGGGAGATGAGGCTTAATGGCGCGTTGACAGCTTGGTCATTAGCGCCAACCTCATTCACAGTGCAGTGGTCCGGGTTGCCACTGCACCACACATTACAGAGATATTATTCAAACCCCCAATCTAAATCTTGTCATACATCTGTACCTCCTGCAAAAATTGAAAAACACGGACAGGAGGACAGACTTATCGCCCAATTGACGCACAATGTCATGCAGAAGATGGAAACGACAACGAAAACCATCAAGATGGCAACAATCAACAAGGAAATGCCGGACCGTAAGTGGCCGCCGACACCAATAACATTCAGGAGGGTCAACCCCCCGCAAAAGGAAACAGTGAGTAAGTCGAGTGTGACCAATGCGCAAACGGGCCAACACCACCTCCTCACGGCGACTGTGGCGACACGCCAAGTGCCATTCCTCAACAGTGCCTTTAATAGCTCGTAATTAAGGATGAGAATAATGTAAATAGTAATATAAACATAAGGTATAATAACAAAGAAATTGTTAAAAAATTTAATAATATAGATTGGAGGTATCAATGCAAAACACCAAATGAAATCATTATGGAATTTAAATCTACAATACAAAACACTTATAAAAACAATAATTATAAATTAATAAAAATATTACAATAATTAATAAAAAAAATAACTTACGGATCAAAATAAAAAATGCAAAATTATTGAAAATGCTACATATCAGGAATATAGAAATTTAAAAAAAAAGCGTACAATCGGCAATATCAAAGGATAAACACAACTTTTATAAATCATTTTTAAACAAAAATCAGATACAAAATAAATCTGTTTGGGAAGTAATTAATAAATTAACAGGACAAAACAAAAACATTAAAAAAATTGATGAAATAATAAGAAAGACGTTTAAAGAAAAGAACACAAAGGAAACGTGTGACGAATTTAATATAAACTTTACGGGTCAAATTCCTAATCTGAAAAAAAATAATGAAAAAAAAATAAGAAACTTCACATCAGGAAAATTTTTTCTAAATACTTATAAAAATGCAATAAACAAAAGAAATAAAACTCAAAAATCAATATTTATTACAGAATCTACAGAAGAAGAAATTGGAAACATTATAATGGAATTGAAAAACACATTTTCAACAGGTACAGATGGTATTAAAACTTGCCACATAAAAGAATGTAAAGAAAATTTGTCGATTGCAATGAGTATTCTTATAAATAGCATTAGAAAAAATGAATGTTGGCCAGACGATCTTAAAATTCAAGTTTTAAGACCATTATATAAAAAAGGACAGAAAACAGATTATAATAACTACAGACCTATTTCTATATTATCAGTAATTGATAAAATAATTGAAAAGTTTTATGCTGAAAGAATTAGAAACCTTTGCGAAAAAAATTCGTTGTTAACAATAGTAAAATTCGGTTACACCCAGAAAAAAGGAACTACTGAACTTTTAATGGAACTCAACGACAATATCGCAAAAGCGTTGGATGAGGGTAAATGTGTTGGTGCTATACAAATTGATTTACAAAAGGCGTTTGACTCATTTGATATGCAAATCTTAATTTAAAAATGTGAAAAGAATTGGTATTCGTGGGAAAATGCTTGAAATAGTAAAGAGCTACCTAAAAAATAGAAAAACAACTGTTAAAATTGATGGAATACATAGCAATTTCTCTGAAGTGCATATGGAGTGTCACAAAGCTCAGTCTTGGGCCTGCTATTGTTTTTAATATATACAAATGATATCAATGAAATAATCTTGGGTTATCTACCAAACAGCCACTCCGACCAGGAAATTGTCGAACTTTGTTCCTTTTTGGGGGATGTGGTTAAGGCCAACTTCTCGAATGTAATTCTTGGGGATTTTAACCTTTCTTCTGTGGACTGGCAGACTGGAATTGCATCTGAAAGGCCACACAGAGATTTCATGAGACTGATAGCACCGCTAGGTATGACCCAACTCGTTAACTTCCCTACTAGGGGAACGAACACACTTGATTTGGTGTTCGTGGACAATGATAGACTTATCTTTGGTCTTAATCAATTAGATAAATTGGGAACAAGCGACCATAATATGGTTGCATTTAAGTCAACCGATCTTCATTTATCACAATTAAGAGCAGCTACCAGCCAGGCAAAATTGACTTTGATAAACTAAACAGCATGCTTGGTGAAGTTGACTGGAGAACCTACCTTTCCACACGTGGGGAAGATATTGATGTAGTCTGGAACGGGTTTCACGG
The DNA here is from genome assembly GCA_023313725.1 of Lithobius niger. Lineage (NCBI taxonomy): Eukaryota > Metazoa > Arthropoda > Chilopoda > Lithobiomorpha > Lithobiidae > Lithobius > Lithobius niger. Next base: position 7,408 of record JAHWFP010202309.1, on the reverse strand, counting down.
CTTTCTTTGTGATCTGGTTGCCTCCTGTCGGGCAAAACCACCACCCAAGCCAGCTCACGGCTTCCTGCCAGCCTCTATTAAAAAACTGGGTCGCAAAAAGTTGAAAATCTGGCAGAAGTTGAAAATTGATCCTTCGGAAATTAATCGTTGTTCTAACATCCACATACAGGCTGAATACGCGGACATGGTGCACCTTTGGCACACCAAAAGAGAACTTGACACACTAAAGGAGGGGAGCATGGCTTCTCTGTTTCGTCTTTACAGGTCTAAAACACGTACGATCCGAAATTTACCACCATTGTCTGTTGGAGCCAACTACGTGACAGAGGATGGCCAAAAGGCGAACCTACTAAACCAGATCTTTATCTCCAACACAGTCTCTGATAATGGGTGAATCCCACCAATGCGGGATACACGCAAAAACCCACTTTTTACCGACCTGCTAACTTCGGTTGAGTTCTCCCCTACATAGGTTAGAGCTGTTCTTTTACGAATGAAACCAAGTCACTCCGTGGGACCCGACGGGTTTTCCGCTTTTTTTTATAAACAGGTGTACTTTTCGATCGCCACACCACTTGCTTTTATTTTTAATCTCTCGTTGAATAATAGTGCTATTCCTAACTTGTGGCGTTCAGTGAATGTTGTTCCCATTTATAAGTGTGGTAACGCCTCTAATCCCCATAATTACCGCCCGATTGCGCTTACCGTTGTGCCTTGCAAGGTCATGGAGACTATTATTCGTTCGGACATGCTGTCTTTTTTTGAGAGAGGTAGCTTGCTAAACAGTGACCAGTTTGGCTTTTTGCCAGGTAGATAATCGATACTGCAGTTGATACTCGGCATGGATTTGTGGACGAGTGCTCTGGATGAGAGAGCTCACACTGACGTGGTGTACTACGATTTCAAGAAGGCCTTCGAATCGGTGGTCCACTCCAAACTGCTTGCCAAACTCTCAGACCTTAATATTGGTAGAAAGCTGCTGGGTGATTTTATCGCGAATCGTAAGCAACGAGTTTTCCTGGATTTCGTGGCTTCTACAGAACTATCAGTTTCAAGTGGTGTACCGCAGGGTTCCGTGCTGGGCCCATTACTGTTTGTTACTTTCCTGAACGACCTGATCCCACCCGGCGCCGAGTCCCGTCCTTGCTTTAAATTCGCAGATGATTTGAAATCCTGCACCAATATTACTAGTTTCCAGGATGGCTCTGCACTTATCGTTGACATTCAGTATGTCCACCATTGGTCCATTATTTGGCAATTGCCTCTCTCACTTGATAAATGTGTTGTCCTACATATAGGTGATTCGAACCCATCGTTCCAGTACGCCCTTGGGACCAGACCATTGAAGCCAATGGGCCCCGTAAAGGATCTTGGAGTTTGGTTGACACCCAACCTTAAAGTGTCCTTACACTGTGTGAAAGTCGCGTCGGCGGCATATCGAAGACTTGCTATGGTGAAACGCTGTTTCAAAGCAGCAATTTCAGTTACCCTTGTCAGGGCATTTGTGGTGTTCGTTCGCCCACTTCTGGAGTATGCTAGTCCGGTCTGGTCGCCACATCTCCTAAAGGACGTGGATTGCTTAGAGGCAGTGCAGTGCTCATTCACGCGTGGGCTCTCGGGATTCAGAGACCTTGAACCAGGTGAACGTCTCCGTAGGGCTGGTTTGGAACCCTTGGAGCTCCGTCGTCTCAAGGGAGATCTCATCCTGGTCTTTAAAATCGTCAAGGGACTCCTACCAATTGACGTCCCCTTCTTCGAACGTTCAGCAACGGATAGGACTAGAGGCCACTCGTTTAAACTTCTTAGTCAGCAATCCCACACGGAGTGGCGAAGGAACTTCTTTGCACTGCGAGTGATTGAGCCGTGGAACTCCCTGACCGAGGAGGCTGTCTCAGCAACTACCGTGGCGGCTTTCAAGCGTATTTTGAACACCATGCCCTTGGCACGGTTTCTCAAGCGTTTTTACTGATTAGTTTTTATCTATTTAAAATTTTTTCTTTACATTTTGAACTCTTTTAGCTCTTTTTCTTTTTAAATTTTTAACCTTTTTGTGTGGTAACAATTGACCGCCCTCCTTTCCCATTCCTTTTCCCTCGTCTGGCGATGCTAACGGGGACCTCTGTGTCCCTGGCAGGTCTAACCAAGTTGGTAAGGCAGGCGTGACCTTTTTCCCTTTTCCCTGCCACCACCTCGTTTTGGCCATGCTTGTGTTGAATCTTTTTCTTTTAAATCTCTATGCCTTTCACCGTATCTTTTTGCCCTTGGCTCCTTAAGATCTGCCCTTCTGTGTTTAGGCTGGCAGTCAGAGATTCTTCAGGATCCTTGCTAGACCTGTTGCTCCAGCAACAAATTGTTTTATTATTATTATTAATAATAAAAAACAGTTTAATTTACCTTTTTGCCGATGATATGTTTTTAATTTCAATAAATTGTGTCCGAACAGACATGCTAAAAAATTTACAGAATGATTTTGACCTTTTAAACTGCTGGCTAATTGAAAATGAAATGTATATTAGTGATGATAAAACTTTTTTTATGAACATAACAATGCCAAAAATGACAATAAAAGATGATTTTAGGTATATACATGACGAAAATTGTAATTTCATGAAAACAGGAATAACCACAAATATAAATTGCGAAAAAAATGTAAAAAATTGGAAATAAAACAAAACGCAAAATATTTGGGTATGACAATTGACATGCATTGGAGTTTTAAAAAACATATTACTGAATTAATTAATAAACTTCGCGGCATTTTGTAATATATTGGATAACAAAAATAAGAAAATCCTATATGATGTATGGGTAGAGACACATATGGTATGAATTAGACATTTTTGGTTTTGCTACTGACTACATAATAAATAGGCTGCAGAAAATCCAAAATAAAATTGCGAAAGTACTTTTTGGAAACAATAATAAAAAAGTATCAACATTATATCAAGAAAAGAAAATTTTAACAATATTAAAACTTAGAGACCAGAAAATCATAACTAGAAACTATTTTAATAATACTCACAAGCAATATAACGAGAAGAAGAGAAATAGATTAAGGCATAATAATCACAAATTCAGTGTTCTAAAGTGGTATAACAAATATGGTACATGAAGGAGAGATTATTATGTTCCAAACATTTTTAACAGACTTCTAAATGAATTGCTTATATATAATATTAAAAGAGAGTTGAAAATGAAACTAAAGGTTTTTTTTTAAATGAAAGATAATGGTGCAAACTAACTTTTAAAGTATATTGTTATAAAAAATAAAATTTCTAACCTATCTTATACTGTTATGTTTTAATATTGTAAATAATGGAATTGTATACTGTATGTGTATTTTTTGTGTACTATTTATTTTGTCCTTATTGTATGCTCACACAAGTTTTCTTGTAAAACTTCGAGTGTTTTGTGTGCAATAAACTATTATCATTATTATTATTATAAAATTGGTTTAAATAAGTTTAGATTCGGTTTGGATACCTTAAACCATTCATACTTTCACAAACTTAGAGGTTTGTAAACTCATCCAAATTTATTTAAACGTGCCTCTTATTTACACTTTTTACGCAAGTTAGAATGAATTTAAACACAGTTAGACCAACCCCTTTTGTCACCCTCTCTAAACGATATTATCAACTTTGTGTGCATGACTGGAGAAAAATTTGGATGAAGTTTACAGGCACGGAGACAAGTTTATATCAAAACTTAACTTGTCTAAGCTTCCGCAACTAACGTAGTATGAGGGTATACCTGTTTCGGGATAAATTTAGAAGTATTTAGAAAAGTCTTGATATTTTCGATCGAAACCAAAGAATTATGAATCTGCCTAAACCCTAGCTAAATAATGACTTTTAACTCTGCCATACCTACCAATTTTTTTTTATTCTGCCATACCTATTAAGTTTTAACTCATACTGAAACAAACTAACACTCTTAGTGATTACTGAACAACCAATCAAAACTGACAACCACTTTAACACATTTATTTACATCCACCAGTTTTTGGAAGGCTATAAGGATTCCAAACTACCCTACTGCTCAAGGCAAATAAAACGATACTTCACTAAATTAATAATTACAAGAATGATAACCAATTTTATAATGTTTATTGTGTTCCCAATTTTTTATGGGTGCACAGATCACACTTGAAAAAATCTTGATACTCAAGACTATGAAAATGCCTACACATCATTTTGACTGTTTTGTAGTTAAAATTTGGCTCACCTTCTTCAAAACAATCAGTGGATTAAAACAGGAATTAAATTGAAGCAATATGTGTATTGCTGAAGACAGGAGGTGGACACATGGTTGTCACGGCTGCCTTATACGTCACATGGGTTCAAGAGTGACCTCAATCACCTTGGTGCATTCGGTAATGCACCATAATAATGGTCTGTATACCATGTTTGACTGCGCCATGTAAAAAGATCCGCAGGATTTTTTAAAACAAAATTAACCCTTCCCATCGGACATACTAGCAATTAATAAAAAAAAAGCTGATCCGCTTATTTTATTTCATGCTTTTGGTTCCCAGTATTGCTGGAGACAGGGGGGTTGTAAGATGGTTGTCACGGCTGCCTTATTTGTCACATCGGTTCAAAAGTGACCTCAGCCAACTTGGTCCATTCGGTCCATTTGGTAGCTGTTACTTGCCTAGACGGAAGTTTGAAGACCGGAAGGTTCCGTTCAGGATTTTAAAGCAGTGAATTAAATTCATTATAATAGACAAATAAAATTTATAAATAACAATTTATTTAACTCAAATAAATCATTATGTTAGTATGACATCATGCCTTACCATTAAAACACACATTCGTGACTAATCGGAGGTTACCGGCTATAATAGCTTATTTGCTCGAAAAGGCACAATCCAATTCTTGGGAACTGGGTGGGGGGGGGGGGACACACTCTTGCATCTCACTTGTGAGGTCCCCCCCTACCTCCTCGAATTGAACTGCGCCTTTCTTGCAAATGGGCAATTATCGACGGTAACCGCAGAATAGTCACGGATATCTAAGTATTACTAAATATATGCAGAGGCACCAACAATATAAATACATTCGAGCAAAAATTTCCGCTGTTCAAATTTCTTGGACTAAAAGACAAACTTTTTCCAAATAAGACGTATACGATGCATACGCATATACGAAATGACCTGCAATTCAATTCGTTGTTAAACTGCGGCTAAGATATTCTGTACTGTTGGCAACGTCATTCTGATGTGCATGTCGGCTGCAATTTGCCGTAGCCTTCTTTCAATGCTTCCTCATGTTATAAGGCTTGGCAATAGAAATGCGACGCACCATCCACTTAGCCTCCGATTCTGCCACCAAACGTGCTGCAAGCACGCCACAAACAAAACTGCTCTAGTAAAAGGACTGAACTGTGAAATGTATTCCTGACCTGTGATACGCAGAAAACACTGCACTGATACTAAATTATTAAAGTTTAACAATAATGGCTTCATGCTACGTACCTCTTTGTCCACTCGACATCAAAGCAAAGATTGTGGAATTTAATTTCATAAATTTTAAACAGACGAAGAACCAAGGTATGTACGTATCGTACTGTATATTGTGCTAAGGCATTTTCTATTGTCATTAAAACTGTATTAAATGATCCTTTGACGTTCGTCTGAAGACTTAAAGGAAAGTCACCATTACCGTAAAATAACATTCGTTTAGTGCTGCAACACTGGAAAATCTAATAATGAGAAGATACTATGTTCTTGTAGAACCTGCTCTGCTTATCATTGCTATGCCGTGACAGTTCTCAGCCATCTTCGTGGAAGTATGTGACTGTCTTGGACGATGTGGCTCAGATGCTACGTGAAAATGAGCGTAAAGCTTTATTACATATATGGTAGATATGACTGGGAGTTTGCAGCAATGGCATTCGTTTTGCCGCTTGGACAATCCTCGTGACAGGGTAAAGGTGTGCACCAGTATATACTACCAGAATATTATGCCAGTATATTCCGGAAGTAGTGGATGATTCATCCTGTTGAAAACGACGAGCTACGTTGTGAACTATCTCCTTGGTTCGACTGTTTAGACCCTTCCCTCGACAAAGCTTGGAGAGCTTGAAACTGGAAGCAAACAGCCGCCATTGTTTTTTTCCCACTATTTCCAATACCAGCAAGGTGCTCTTCTGCCAAAAACATAGAATCGATTATTTGCATTCATGCTGAGGCAAACTCAAGATCCACCGTGGAACCAATAGGTTCACTACAGCTGCATGACGTCAAGTGATATAAAATGGTTCGAAAATTGAAAATATGTATACCGAATTTTTAATCAGTATTGTGTAAATAGCCGTGTACAATGGTTTTCAATTGTCTTTTGGTTGTCCCAGGGAATCTTGTATCCTCGCTGTCACCCGTCGCCTATTTTCGAATTTTTGTTTTGGGATCGTTCCTGTGCCTAGAGGTCAGAACAGTGAGATTCATGTTAGACGTATTTGGTGAGTGGGCCTACTCACATTTTATCGTTTGGCTATAGGAGGTTTCACTCTTAATCCGATTTTCCCTCATATTTGGAAGAATGAGTACTGTTTTTTTTATGGAAGCATTTGTTGCAATACAAATGGTCATAGGTGCCAACACGTTGATGAGCTTGTCGAAAGACCCCCGCCCATTACTTTGAATACCCTTTACACAGATCAAATGGTAAATGAAGCCATAAAACAAAACTGTTTCCAGGCGTGCAATATGGATTCTAAGGATATCCATTATTAATGTTATTTAGACACTACCAACACCAAAATGTGGCCACCAATATTACAACATTACTAATATGAATCGTTGGAGATTATGCATGAGTACAAGCTGCCTTACCTTGCTTCCTACTACCGAATCCTTCAGGCAGAAATAAAACTGAGGTCCGTTATAATAAGAGAGAAATTTAGGTTTGGATACATTGAAGGAAACAATTTTAGTGGCAAACAAAAGTGACGACGATTAGTGACTTTGAATCCAAGGTCACGGCAAGCATTGCGTGGAAGATTCCTTTTTACCTCTCCTCGTGTTTGAATAAGTCATGGCAGAAATGTGAAAAACCTGTCATCCAGGAGACTTCACTACATGTTTTGGCGGCTGCCAACAAAATTACTACTGTGAGTGTTCGGTTGAAAAAAAGAACTTGAACCAACAAATCAGCCCAAATGACAAAAAAAATAACTGGAAGTGTGAAAGCAGTGCAGGCCAGCTAAACAAATGACAAAAATATGAAGAGGTTAATGAAACTGAAGTTATAACTCATGGAATCCAAAATCAAACCATGGAAGATAAAAATAAACAGAACGAAGTTATTATTTCATCGAGTGCGCAAACTATGTTAAGAGCAGAAATGGCAGAAATGACAAAAATGCTAAATAAAGAAAGAAATCACAAGGTAAAGGGTAAATG
>JAHWFP010202292.1:0-12926 GCA_023313725.1 Lithobius niger | reverse complement strand
ACAAAATAGAACCACCAAACGAGGTGAATACTGTCAAAATGTACAAGATTTCTCTATTCGCTGTGATTCTTCATCTGCGGTCCGGCCGGGTGCGGGAAGACGAATCTCGTTCTCAACCTCCTCTGCAACGAGGGCTGTTTAGAATACGACAGACTCTACGTGTGTTCCAAGACCGTGTTTCAGACTAAGTACGAGAGGCTGAGGCGGTCCTTCGACGAGACCTGTCCGGAAGTCGCGGTGTTCTGCTCGAACAACAAGGAGGTACTGCTACCAGAGGTACTTCTGGACCTCGGCAAGAAGACTGTATTCCTCTTCGATGACTGCATGATCAAGAAACAGAACAGGATCGAGCGGTATTTCGCCTACAGTCTGCTCGCCAATGTGGACAACTTTTACCTGTGCAAGACATACAGCAGGATACCGAAGTGGGTGGTCCGAGACAATGCAAACGTCTTGATTCTCTTCAGGCAAGACAACGCCAATCTTAGGCACGTCTACAACAACCACGTCCGGTGTGACATGAGCGTCGAGGAGTTTAAGTGGAATTGTGGGGAGTCTTGGAACTCCGACTCGCACGGATTTTTAACGATGGACAAGACCAAACCCTTGAGAGAAGGGAGGTATAGACGCATGTTGGATTGAGTCTGTTACCGAGATGACACGGGTTAGTTTGACCCAATGTTGACGTAAACGTTGACGAGAACGTGTGTTTGGGTTGACGAGAATGCATGTTTGGGTTGACATAGACGTCACTGTTCGAGCTGACAAGAACATGTGTTTGGGTTGACAAGAACGTATGTTTGGGTTGATGTGGACGTGAGCTTGGACTGACGTGGATGTCGACGTTGACGAAAACGCGTTTGGGTCGCCATGGAAGTGAGTGTTTGGGTTGACGTGGACGCAAGCTTGGGTTTGAGGTTGGCATGGACGAGCATCCATGTAATTTGAGGGGTGAGACCGTGGCCGTGAGACTGCACTTGAGGAAGAGGTAGATGAAGTGGTGGAGCGGCTCAGTACCCGATGATATGGGGGAACCAAAAAAATGAACTTGGCGGCAACCTAGTCGTGGAGCAAGAAAATGAACTTGGCGGCACACGTCTCATGGAGTGACCGAGGTGTGGGGGTTCAGTTAAAAGAGACCAGATTCGAAACCGTTTTGCCCCAGGACTCGCGGTTCCTAAGTGACGACCGGTAAATTGTTAAATGAACTCTTTGGTGGCGTAGGGCACACTCGGGGAAGCCAAATCCGGAGCCATTTTGCTCTGGGACCAGCGGTTCCCGAGTTACAGTCGGTTAATATCGAAATGAACTCGGTGGCGACATAGGACGCACTCGGGGAAGCCAAATCCCCACCCATTTTGCTCTAGGACTAGCAGTTCCCGAGTAACGACGGGTTAATCTCAAAAGGACTCGGTGGCATAGGGCACACTCATGATGCCAAATCCCGAGCCATTTCGCTCCAGGACTGCGGTTCGTGAGTTATGCCCGTGGGTCCGCACTTCCTCGAGCTGTTGTGCAGGGTCGATGAAAAACTTTTCATGTATAAAGGAAAAGCTGCTTATACACAACTTAGCTTCTATCCCGCAACTCGAAAATGGATTCCGAGACTCAATACCAGTGTGATTTCCCCCGACAACACGGATACCGCCCTGAAGAGGCTATCCCCCTCACTATGATTCAGCTAGACCCCGTGACTGAAGTGTGCATAAAGCGGGAGAAGGTGATGGGTGTTGTTCATGAGGATGTAAGCCCGGAGGACATATTATCTGGGGTGATTGCGGACACTGCAGATATGGAGCTGTCGATGAATTTGAAGATTATGAGCAACCCGAAGAAGAAGTATGAGAAACGATACTGGTATGTTTTCCCCGATCAATGCAGGTACCGTCCCAAAGTAGTAGCTGCCCTCACTGTGAAACAGATCAGCCGGGAGGAGGTAAAGGCTGTGGAGGCGGACCTGTCGTGGGGTGTGAAGCTCCCCTCGAACCCGAGTAAACCCGAGCCAGTACACCCGCCCAGTACAGTTCAAAAGTACAGAATTCAACACCCGCATCCTAGCGATCATCCTAGGAGGCCCTATTTCGGTCTTAGACGTTATTAGGCTTTAACCCGCATTTCCCACATGAACGGCTGTACCATCAGATGACTTCTGTCTCTGGCAGGGTCGACCAAGGTGGGCAGACGGTCGGCTCTGTCCTATTCCCAACCATCCCTTCCCATCCCACCCCTTCGATAACTCAGCCTTGACGTGGCAGAGGGGCTCAGTGCCCCGATGATATGAGGGGAAACCATAGCAGTTGAAATGAACTTCACGATAGCCATATAGAATGTGAGTCTGGATTCCCGAGTTATAGCCAGTTATTTCCAAAATGAACTCGGTGGTTGCCACCTAGTACATAGTGAGGGCATAGCGCCAGGTAGAGCAAGGGAACGCCAACTTTCGAACCGTTTTGTTCGGCAGTTCCCGAGTTACAGCCAGTTAAGTCGTAACACGTGGGGGTGGGCTAACTTCCCAAAAATGGTGATACCCAGACTCCGGATCGGCCCACGCGTAGGATACAGTCTGGGGATGCTGAAATCCGAGCGGTTTTGCTCTAGGACCGACGGTTCCCAAGTTATTGGGGTGAGCCAACTTCCAAAATTCGAGTATCGCTATTTTGGGTGGGCCATCAGTTAGCTGGGACTCCCGGTGGGGTTCTTGAAAGGGTTCTTGGGATTCTCCAAAATCCGCTCGGTTTTGCTCTAGGACTAACAGTTCCCTAGTTATGGGCATTTTAAATAATTTCGGGAAACTGAAACCAAGGGCCAGCCATCTTAAGAAAGGAAGTGACGTCAATCAAAATGGCGGGCCAGATGTGACGTCAAGATCTTCCAAATTGATGGTCTTCTTCCAAGATGGTGGCACTGCCTGTTTACATGGGGGTTTACATCTTGGTGTCTGTCCCTGAGGGCGAAAATAGTACTTTCATACTACTGAAATATAAGTTAAATATAAAAATTATAGTTTCAATTTGACAATTAATTAATGTCCTTACCGTCACGCAATAATGCAGCAAATTTTAAATAATTATTCACGTTCTAAGTTGCAATTTTGAATGGACCTTCAATTAGCACAGCATGAGTCGCAGACCCTTGAAAATGACTGACATTCCTCACTGCCATTTCATGCGAAAGGGGAAACTTGCAAGCAAACTCGAATGTTACAGTAGCAGGATCCAATGCCAACCGGGATTTCAAAGAATCAGAGGCATGTAACCCGGCAACAAGCCAGGCCCTAAGCATCTTTTTCAGCTTTCTCCCATCAGCAGGACCATAATTACAGTTATAGTCAGCCTCTTTAATTCCGTAATGTAATCCGCTATAGACTCATTTGCATTTTTCTCCCTCTTTTGGAATTGAATACGTTCATACAGATTGATTTCGGACAAAGGTAACCTATCAACAAGGTGTTATTTCAACTAAAGTTTTGGTTGCTGGCGCAATAGGTGCACGCAAGTTGCGTAGCAACCCATAAGTTTTAGCACCAATGCTCATAAGCAATAAAACTACTTTCTTGTTGTCAGGGACGTCGAAAGCAGAGAAATATAACTCACCCCGCTCAAAATAGACAGGCCAAGTTTCGAAGCTTACGATTTAATAGCGAGGGTATGTTAGCAGTGGTAACTGAACTCACTACCGCAGCACTAAACACTACTTAAACTTTACGCGAAAAGTAATGTGCGTAAGGATACGCCTTTTTAGTCAATCTTTAAATTCCAACCGTGAATTGGCCTTCGTTACACTCAGCAACAAGAAACAAGTTAAACTAAGATTGCCGAAACGATATTCAAACGGCTTCACCCCACTTAAACTAAGCCTTTAAAATTTACATAATTTTATTTTTACACTAGTTACTGGCTTTTGCTTGTTCTCTCACAGTTTAAATTTCTGCTACCCTTTTACATAGCATAGGAATAAACATACCTATGCGTGACCGGCTAGGCCACACTTAATTATCGTCGCCAGCAATAATTATTAAATAACCTATTTGAATCATATAATTTTACCAAACTGGTTTCACTACTAGCGGCAATGTCTACTACTCACACAGACCGAAATACTCTCAAATCATCAATTTGACCAGCTCTAAAACTTTGCATTAATCCCCTCTAATTTTATACGGCACAGGGAACAATCCTTAAAACACTACATTTATCACACTTCGACTGGTCGACTAAGCCCAGTGCTCCAAATTCGTTAAATATGCACTACTATGTTAACTGAAAAACAACACTACCACTTGATGGCCAACATTTTACTTGTTATATGTTAAAAATAGATAATAATTTGCAGAAAACTGTATTTCACAAGAGCTCAAACTGTAACTACAAAATTTCTCAACGTTGACGTTAAACCTTAGCCCAAACGTAGCTTTTAAACTAGCAATTTTAAACATTTAAATTGCTTTTTCTCAACATTTTTCTTCACAACTTGACAGGTTCTAGTTAATGGTCCTCTTAAACCTTTTTACCTGATTAACCCGTTTTAACGTTATGCTCCAGTTTTCAACGTTAAAGTTAACTGCATTTAAGCAACTCAAATCGTTTTATCAATTCTGACGTTACTCATGACTGCTCACTGCTCAAACCTAAAGTTAGTCATTTAAACCTACACTTAAACAACCAATTTCCCCAAACAGGCTTTCTTCATTAAATTTTTACCAACCTCATGCCAGTGCCAAGAAAACCAATTGGAGAAACCAGTGTTCATCACGACGAATAAACCAAAATCATCGTTCTTGGATTAGAAGTTCACCAACTATCACCGAAGCCTGGTCTGCAGCCCCAGCCTCTTGGGAATTTGTTGACTACCGCTGCAAGGAACTGCCGCATCCACTACCACCAGTTCGCAAAACTGCAGCAGCTCTTCTTTTCAGCATACAAGTTTGGGTTGGTAAGTGAAAATTCACTTAATGCATTTGCTAATGTTTAAGCTTTAAGTTAACGTAATTGGCCAGTTGCCATAGCCACACCTATAACAAACACGGGGCAGCTTTGAAGCTTGGCAATGGACCTAAATTTCTTAAATTTTCATTGTTAAAATTTTAGTCCTAAATCCCATCTCTTTCGCCAATTGTAAATCGGCCGAGTGATTGGACACTACACATAGTTACAGGTTCAAAGTAAGCAGCTGCCGCAGAGGGCACCGTCAAGCCTATTTATGAACAAAGTCAAGATGCAGAGGAGACGGTGTCACATTTCCTGTGTGTTTGTTCGCTCTGGGTGGCACAGCAGTGTTTCGGTCAGTTTGATGGGGCGACCCCCTTTCGGTGATCCTGAGGATTCCCCAGCATGTGCAGGGTGTTAACTGATAGGTTAATGTTCCGTATACTACGCTAGGGTTGTGCTAGGGTTCTGTATAGCAACGGGTCGTTTTGAATTTTAGACGAAAGTAGTTTTGCTCTTTGCTCCTCTTTGCTCAATACATAGTGTTTGTCGTCACTCATAGCTACACACATGTGCCGTGTATGTACTTGGGTATCAAGTAGCTTTCCCCAGACAATGGGACCACCTCCTTCTTTCGGCACCACTTACTAGGAATTTTACAGGCAGGCGTTTTTCTTTAATATGGAGATTTAATTCCGTCATTTGGAAGCCATTGGCGGAGAATGTGGCAGGCTCCATTTGAGGTTTCTGGTCCTTAAAACTTTAAGTGGGTTTGTCCGCCAGTCACATAAAGGATGAACGGTTTTTGTAGGCAGGTGTAGGTTGGAATCGATCTACACTTCTTTGTGTGTTCCCAAATTTCACGTCAGTCAGGTGCCCTATCACATTCACCCACGTTAATCCTATCCGATTGTGTGTTGGTTGATTAGCGGGGCTTAGGCCCCTACACTGCTGGCTGAATGTTTCTTGAGAGAAGAAGTTTTAGTGTGGGGACTTGATTCCGGTTATATGGCAGGAGCAGTCTGTGTTTGTCAGCTCTCTGATGGCTATGTGCTAGCTGCTGTTGTTTGCTAGTGAAGAGGTTTATAATGTTCGCATAAGGTTTAGTTTTAAGCTAGGTTAGGACAGCATTAGGATGAGTGTATGGCTTTCAGGCCATATATTACTTAATCAAATCAAATAAAATCAAAGTTTCTTGTACTTAATACTTGCTACATTCGGTCCCTCTTGGACTACAGTCTGCCATTTCTGAGCATCAATCAGAGGCATATCAGAATTCTGCTAGTATCCGTAAATCAATGTCTCAGATTGGTCACTGTGTGTCTGATTTCGACCCCTGTTCAGGCCATTTGGACATAGTGCTCTGAACCACCCTTGAAGTGGTGCTCTGATGAGCTCTTGGTTTCTCTATGTCTGAGGAATGTAGCTATGGGAATGGCAGACCCGGTTTGCAAGATCATGTTGGACTATTCCAGTGCCAGCAGCAGGCTCAGGAAAGCGCTTGGGGTTGCTGGTCGTGGTGTGACCTTGTTGCAACAAGGGGCTGACCGTCTCCCATTCAATGTATGCAGAGCTAGTCCCCTCAGTCCATTGCTGTGGTGTTTCCGATCTGTCCTGTGCGTTCCAGCCAAGGCACACCGAGTGTGGCTTTTATTGTGATGCCTCTTTTCGTCGTATGACGTGGGAAGGGGGTGTTGGGGTGGAAATTCCCTCCATAAAACTGTTTCTGCATCTCAACATGAAGCCCGTGTGCTCCAGCACAATTTGTGAGCTTGTGGCCATTTCTGCTGCTCTAGACGCGGCTCTGGATACACAGCTGCCGTCATTTACGATTTTGTCCGTCTCTATGTCTGCCATTAATATGGTTCGATTGAGAAGTCTGATGTGTCCGACCTGCTTATGGGTTCGGTTTTCAAGAAGCTGTGGGCTGCGCTGCAGGCTGGTGTGGTGACACTGAAATGGGATAAGGGTCATGCGGGAATTCAAGGCAACACTCATGCTGATTGGCTGGCGAAGAGTGCTGTGTTTGGTGAGGTCCCAGAGGTGACGCTCGTGTCGTCAGCCAAGATGAGCAAACCAATCATCCGTGAATTGTTTTGCAGAAGTGGGAAAACGAGTAGTGTTTGGCACCGACTGGGCGGACGCTAGTTCGGCTGTAACCGAATTGTGCCTTGGACTCGGGGCTTGACAGTCTCCCATTGTGGGCTGCCCGTATCCTGTCCAGGCTACAGACAGGCCATTTTCTCCTCCCCTCTCATCGGTTTCGACTGGGGTGGGTTGGTTCTCCAAACTGCACTCTGTGTCAATGTGAAGAGACGGGTGATCATTTCTTATATTTCTTTAGAAAGTATAGGGACAAAAGGGGAAGTAATAGGTGGATCAGGATGCACCAAGGACGCCTCACCGATTGACTCTGGCAAGGGGTGATGATACACTCAGGAGGCTCTGTGCTGTGGCTGTGTTAGCTAGGGCAGCGGGTACTCCTCTTTAGGCCAATACGTGTGACTTCCCCATTGCCCGTTGTGCTGCTTCTCACAGATATTGGGCAGCAGATGAATAGTGTGTTGATCTTTGTGGTGACCTAGGTGGTAGGTGGGTGCACACCTATGTGGGTGTGCATTGCCCGGTTTGAACATGAGGACCAGAGGTGAAAAGATGGATTGCGGTGTTGCTACGGTCGTGCATATGACGTATGGTCAGTGTCTCATGTAACATTTGGGTTTTGTTTATGAGTGGAGTAGGTTAAGACTCTGTTACAGTTAAGTTTCATTTGTATGCCATAACTGTGTAGCCGAGCGCAAGGCCAAGGCTTGCTTCCAAAAATTCAAATTCAAATTCTGAGTGCACGGTTCATTGTGTTTTGAGGCTAAGTCAATGTTTTAATTCCAGTGCGCCTGCTTCATCACAACCTGAAATTTAAGGAAAATTAATTTTCTTTGGAATTATTTTACCACGTGACTAAACAAGCCAGCAAAGCTATGTCATAGATCATTCACTGGAAGTGACATTGAATACTCATTCCACTTCCGGTAGTTGTTGCATTTTGTAATAGAAGATTGTTTGTCATAGATGCAATGAAGGTAAACACAAAATTTGGATAATGCTGACTAACCCGTTTAGGAGTTATCCATCTGGTCAAAGAAATCGTACCTGAACTAACATTTACTACCACTTCCGGTAGAGTTAGGACAAAATGTTAGGCCGATCAGATATTATTTGACATAAATGGTCTCTAGAATACGCCTGCAAAATCTGAGAACTATCAGTTAAACGGCTTAGCAGTTACGTGAAAGAGACTATTTACTGGAAGTGATCTTGCATTCACTTCCGGGAGGATTTTCGACATTTTCTCGTACAACATTATTTAGTATAGATGGAAGAACGGCATGTGCAAAATTTAGAACCTGCCGACTAATCTATTTAAGTTATGCATTAAGTGAAGAAATAGTACCAGAACTGACATTTGCCATCACTTCCGGTAGAGCGATAATAAAATGTCATTAAATATTAATTGACGTAAATAGTCTGTGCAATATGCCTGCAAAATTTGAGACCTGTCTGTTAAGCAGTTTAACAGTTATGTGATAAAGACTATTTGCCATATTTCAGCTGTATATTTACTTCCTGTTGGACTTTTGACATTTTCTTATAGATATAACGTTATTTGTCATAAATGATGTATAGAACTCATGTAGTAAGTTTCAGCGTATTATATTAATTGGTTTATTAATAGTCGTGAATAGTGCATCCCTGTATATAGTTTTGTTACTGCTAACTTATTTTGGTATATTAAGGCCTGCCTCAGATTGCGTGGAACACCCTATGTTCTTACTGCCCATACACTAACTAAGCCAAAAAAATATTCATGCTTTTGACCGATGTGTCCTGATAAAACCACTGAGCTACCTCACTAACAATGAAATTCTGTCATGTTTGATGTAATGTTTTATGTGAACAATCAATCCCCGTGTGCTGATTGAATTTTTGGCTTGTGCTTAGCTTTTTATCGTCTTTTTCCTCCAGAACCACCCAACTGACCTAGTTCCTGATTAATCGCCCAGTCTCGCATTACTCTGGTGAAGAGTATAATGTAGAGTAAGTGCTGCTTTTTATATAAGTGTGAGCGTCAGCAGTAGTAGTGGCAGAAGTGAGAGTTGTAGTATTGGTTGTATTAGTGAGGTGGTAGTTGGCTAACTGTTTTGAAGTTTCCATACTCAGTTCCTGGAATGCAAAGGGCTTGACGAACAAAGTGGAAGACTTAGCAAGCTGTGTAGCCATGTTGACATACTTGGCTTACAGTTGGTGCGGATGCCCTTTGGTGTTAAAGTTTTTTCAGTTACGGAATGGCTCATCGGGGCAAAGTTATTCTCTCGTCCCCTAGTGCTTGGCAGATTTTAATGCACAACGCTGGTTATGGGGTAGTTGTAGGTGTGATGCCAGACCCTGTATGTTGCTATCATCGCTGGATGAGTTGTTCCATCGAGCTCACGAAATCTGTGTGTTGCCCAGCTGTAGGGCCTGGGAACTTTGGTACGTGGCTAGTGGATTGCTGTTTGTATGATTACAGGTTGAGACTGCAGTACAACCTATTGGGGTTGGATTCGCTTCCCTTCTAACCCCCTCTCGCATGTTTTTTGTTGGATTTTGTTATAATCTCGAATCATCTAGAGGAGAGAGAGAGCATCCTTTGGCTCTCGTCTATGTGTACGAATTGGTATTAGCCTTTCCCCATCTTTGGTTTGGAATCTGTTGCATGCATCTCACTTGTGTCGGTGCCACCAAGGACTGTGTTCTTCGAGGGAGGGACATGTTTAATGCACTTATGTCCGGTTCTTGAAGGTGTATCATTTTCGGCTGGACCCCTATCCATCGGTCAGTGAGCGTAGCTAGTGTGATGGATGTAGGTCCCAATGTTGTTCTGGTGGAGCAGTAGGGATGGATGGTGTTTCGTACTGTTTGTTAGTCACACTGCCCGATTGTGATGCATGAAGTGCTTGTATTTTTCTAAGATCTGTTCGATAGAGGTGTGTCCCCCTTAGCTGTTTAGCATACTGACTGCAGTAAGAAAGCGAAGAAAATGTTGTTCATCTCTCTGAATAGCGTCCCACATCTCTGCTGTCACGTGCACTAAATTCGTGTGAACGAGTTTTGGTGCATAGAATTGTCTGGATTTTGACTCAATCGGGCAGTTTCATGGACAAACAGTTTGGTTATTATGATAACTGTAGTGTGCAGGATAATAATAATAAAATTCATTCATCAACGGAAAGGAAATGTCAGGACAAACTGAACATGTCTACCTTATTAGTGTTTAGTGTTTGTGAAGCCTAGTTCTATGGCAATTTGTGCTTGCTATCTTCTTAGACATTCGTGCTGCTTTTGATGCTATCATGACGGAGTAGGTAGAATACTCGCTTTATGCTCTTGGTGTTGGCAACCTGTGTTGGTGGCTTCTGGTCTGATATTCTGGTTGCAGTGTATGTTCTAGCTCAGGGTAGCTGCCTCAGTCCACTGCTGTTTGCTATTATTCTCAATGCCATCCTAGTTGAGCTATAGCAGCATACGGATGTTGTGGCTTATACTGATGACAAAGACTGTCTGTATGGTTGGTGCGGATATAGTAACCCTCTCTGCTGTTGTTCAGCTTCTTGTGAACCGTTGCTTGTGGCTGTCTCCTGAGGAGACAGAGGCAATTGACTTTGCTCGCTATCCCTTTTCTACCACTTGTTTAATTGGTTTGTCAGTTGTGACTGTGTCTAAAAAACTGCAATATCCTGGTGTGCTGTTAAATTCTCTGTGATTCTTAGTCAGGGTAGGTTACAGCAGTGAAAAGAAGTGTTTCTGACATTTTGCGGACGTTTAAAGCATTGTCCCATTCTCGTCTTACTGCCAAGCCTTCTTGTGGTCGCCTCTTTCTACCATGTGTACATTAGAGCATATGTAAATTTCCATCTCTCTTTTCTGGCAAGCTCAGAAGAGCTACTGGTAGTCAGTGGGCAGCTGTTATTGCATGTCTTCGTGTTTTCACTGGGTGTCTCTATTCGACCCAGGTTTCCACTCTTCTGGTAGAGTCTGGCGAAATACATGTGAACATCCGTGCCTTTGGACCTTCTTTTGGGTCTGTAGTTTACGCTGATGTGTTAACGATCCTGTGGGCAGAATTCTAGCTAATTATCGCACCTTGGGTTCAGTGGCTCAACCCAGTCTTGGTTTGGTCGGTCCAGGTGCCACTGTCCTCCTAGACCCCTCATTAAGAGATTTACGGAATATTTCTTTGTGTTACACTCCTTCGATTTGGCGTTTGGGCCTTGATTAAGTTTTTAGCTCTCGGCCCCAACCATGCACTACTGAGATTTTTATGATGCCTCTTTTTATTGGGAATGCAGAGAAGATGAAGTGGGTGTTTTGTGTGAAGTGTGGAACTGAGTTTTAGTCACTTTCTTATATCTGTTCCCTCAGTTTTTCTGTGAGACTTTGTAGCTATATCTCGGTTGATCTTGGTATTGGCCTCGATTTGTGCCTTCACAGCTTTGTGATCTAGTCTGACTTGGCATCCAGCATCGAGGTTTTCGGTACTCTTTCGCCCGGCTTGCACCTGCCATCCACTTGTCATAGACATTGGTTGGTAGCTATTTCAGGCGCAGTGTGTTGGTGCAGTCTCGCAGTTGTGGGTTCCTGAGCATAGAGATGTGTTTATGTGTGTGTAATGTTGCTGATGACTTGGCTAATGCCGGGTATGTGTCCCGAATGCACCCTGTGACAGTCCCTGTTGTTCTGCACAATCTACGTCCTGTAATGTCTTTGTGATCCCGATGATGTTAGGAATCTCAGTACAATGCAGGCATCAATGTACTGGAAATTCCTTCCTGCGAGGGTACTCCTTTTGCCTTGGGTGGTCTGTGTCACCCGCCGACTATTCTAACTCAAACAAGCTACAACGACAATATTACTTTCCCCACACCCAAGTATCGTTGTTCAGGTACTTGGGTGTGGGGCGAGTAATATTGCTACCTTGTTCGGGTAGCTCTAATCCGGTCTTGTACTCCTCACCTCTTTGTTGCACCCTTGTAACATGTTGCAGTATTGTGACATTTTGACATTGGTAGCCTCTGCGACTGCGTCTCCTGTACTTTTTCTGAAAATTATTGTCCGGAAATGAACTCCCTGCCAGTCTTGCATATAATACTGAGCAAATTTGCGTTTGTTTACTGATTGCTACTAAGTTACTGGGCTGTTCCCTGTTGGTCTGTGGATGTTCCCGAAATGTTCAAAGCTTCTGCGCAAAAAATGCTGGTCAACAATAATGATGTCATGTATTGTTGAGGCATTGTTAGGTGATTGTTGCTGATTGTTGCAATTGATCGTTTTTTGATAATTTTTGTAATTTAGGGACCCAACACATAATTTAAGAATATTCCTAACAGAAATTAGAAATTTCTCTTCTTCTCGACACTGTTAACACACTTTTAACGCACTACTTCAAGAACATTAGAATGGCATAAATATAAATACATAAATAAATACACTGAACGTTTTAATGATGAGAGATGACAATTACCTCATAAAGTTGTCTACATACCGTGTTGGCAGCCTGCTTCACACAATTGCTTGTTGTCGAATCTGTTGTCATTTCCATCGCATCCTCCATAAATAAATTGCTCACATTTCTGTATCCTTTGGTTGTAGTAAAATCTGCGCATAGAAGCTCTACATGGTCCTGTGTCTTTAGCCAAAAAACATTTCTTATCTAGTACCAAAAGGAAACAAACAAAGAAAAATAAATTCTGCTGGTTTGATGTAAGTTGTAGTTCAACCCTTCGCCTGGGCCCTCTAATCGGTTGTTGCTAAATGGTTTACCATTTATGTTTTTTAAGGCGAAGGCTTTGATGTCACCAAACCAAGAACATTTGGCTTGTCGTCACGTAAGCCCATTAGTGTTGTTATTGGGAAATTGTCAGTTAACGCTTTTTCTTATTGTGTACTTGGTGTGGTGTGGCATTG